>PVJS01001599.1:8507-95157 GCA_004027185.1 Glis glis
ATTATGGGAAATACACACAATGGAATTCTACTCAGCAATAAAGAAGAACAAAATAACAGCATTTGCAAGAAAATGGAAAGATCTGGAGAACATTATGTTAAGTGAGATTAGCCAATCACAAAAAAAGAAGGGACATATGTTTTCATTAATATGCGCAACCTAGGGAGTAGTAGGGACACAAAAGGGACTCCAATGACAACAGAGAACCCTCAGTAGTGCAAGGGAAAGGGTACAAGGGAAGGGGAAGGGCAAGAAAGAAGTGAATCTATGGAATTACTATCATAAACAATGTGTACATATGAGATTATACCAACATCATTCTCAGTGCTACATGAAGGGGTGGAAGGCGGGGGGGGAGGGACACTAAGAGCTGTGTGCATGTATGTTAACACCAAACTGATACTCATTGTGATGTGAGACTACAATGCACCAATAAAAAAATATTAAAAAAATAAAAAAAGATTATAAGAATGAAAAAAATATTATTTTTGGAACTAGGATAGGAAAAGAAAAGATTGTATATTCAGTCATTACTTGGCATTCCTGGAGTCTTGGTTAGGATTCCTGAGGATACCAAAATGTGTGGATATTCAAGTGCATTATTTAAACATCTTAGTATTTGCATATAACCTACACATGGTCTTACATATACTTAAAATAATCTTTGATTGCCTGTAATATGTAATACAATGTAAATGCTGTGTAAATAGTGTTTACACTGTCTTGTTGAAAGAATAACGACAAGAAAAATGTCCGCACATTTTTCGTACACACACAATTATTTTCTCCTAAATGTTTTTGATCTGAGGTTGGTTGAATCCAGAGATACAGAATGCAAAGATACAGCATGCTGACAATAAAGCAAAACTCTAAACAATTCATCATAAATATAAATTAAAATTCTAAATAAAGTATTAATAAATCAAACTGAATAGAGTATTAAAACAGTAGGACTACATATAAATAAGATTTACTGTAGGAATTTAAGGAAAACTCATCATTAGAATCTCTTAAGATATTAAAATATTTATTTAGATAAATATGTTATATATTTTTTAAAAAATGGTAACATTCAGAACTACTAAGATAAGGTACTTAAAATACTATTGTCTCCAATAGATGTTGATATAGCTTTCCTGGAGTGTCAAACAGCAATCATTAACTCAATAAAATATTTTTACAACATTTCTAGTGCTTATTCAGTAGTCAATTGTATAGTTGGGCCATAATTTATTTAGCAAATGCCTCATTGTTTAGCAGTTAACTTGTTTCTATTGATAAATGTTTGAGCAAATTGGGTGACAACAGACAGAAATATAAAGAAAGAGACACGGAGACATAACCTGTTGCTAAAGATTTTGTGGAGGTTATCTTTAAATGGTGGTGTTTTTACATACATTTTTTTTTCATACAACAAGTTGTTATGGGGCACCTGCTCTGTACCAAGCTCTGTTTTAGTTACTGTGTATAAAACTATGAATGAGAGAGAAACCATCTCTGATATCACTGATTTTATATTCCAGTAAATGATTTTTATAACCTACATTTCTACAATTATAAGTCATCTTCAGTGAACATAAAGTACATGTATAGTACCACAGACATTTAATGATTATTATTATATAAAATTGTTTGGGCTTTGGGAGAAATGACCTCTGGTACTTATTTTAGTCTTCAGAGAGATAAGTGACCAAGAGTAAATTGACCAAGTGACCAAGAATAAATTGGATGAATAATAATCAATTCCTTGAAGGCAAACTTCCAAAGTGTCTAAGGAGATGTCCCAGGCAAGGTGAGCGTGGTGAGGGGTAGCCAGCTTTGGCTGGTGTCCTCAGCAGGAGCTTCCATCATCTCATCCTAGCAAGTATAACTGTGTGAACTGCAATCCCCACACTTGGTCGCATTCTTGATTCTAATGTGTATGTGATTGTTCACATTGCTTATGTGCAGTCCTACTCAAGACTCAGGAGCCTGTTGATTTTTATAGTATTTTGTTTTTATCTTTTGCCTTTTTCGATTACAAGAAAAAATAGGAAGAAACAGTGTGTATTCCATTAAATCTGAAGAGAAGAGGATCCATTTCAACAGCCATTAGTCTGCAAAGTTTCTCCTATCTGCCTCCAGCATTGAATGTGTGCTCTGGATGATGAAACGATGTTGAAATAAATTAACAACATATTATTATGAAATGGGATATAGTATGTTGGGTGGAATTATTAGATATCTCCATGTCATAGCAGAAAAAACATAGTACCAAAATTTTGCACGCTCTTTGCTTTGGTGGTAGGTAAGATGTATGGAAATTCAAGTTTGAGGTTTTTCAGAAATTCTAGTTGTCAGTAAGTGGTATAACACACTTTAATGTTTGGTGTATATTTCTTTCTTTTAATATAATTTAGACACTTCCAGTAATAAAGATTTGAGAAAGGTTACAAAGATAAGAATATTTTATGACATTTTTATATAGGGAAAGTGAGTATAAAATCAGAATATTTGATCAATGCAAAATAGAAGGAATTTATAGTGTGGGGGTCCTGTTAAGACTTGCCTTAGCTAAGTGAATGTTAGCTAGTTATTTATATTGCAGCACTCAGTATATCTCATCATTGTTTCAAAAAATGATTATCTATTTAACTATGAAAAACTCTTTAAAAGCCAGGCATGGTGGCGCATGTGTGTAATCCCAGTACTTGGGAGGCTGAGATAGGAGGATCCGGGTTCATGGCCAGCCTCAGCTACTTAGTGAGGCCTCCGCAAATTAGTGAGACCCTGTTTCAAAATAAAGAATAAAAAATAGGGCTGGGGGTGTAGCCTGGAGGTAGAATGCCCCCCCGGTTCAATCCCCTGGTACCACACACACACACAAAAAGAAAAACTCTTTAAAGTCTTACATGTAAAATGTCCATTACCTTTAACAATGCAAATTCTCTCTGATATTCGTGGTAAGTATTTGCATTGTAATGTACTCTCTTGTTCTTCAACTTTATTTCTGATTCATCATTATGACTATTTGATTTGGAACAGGATTAGAAGCATTATTATTAGGAAAGTGTTTTTCTTTTTTTTTTTGTGGTACCAGGGATTAAGCCCAGGGGCGTTCTACCTCTGAGCTACACCTCTGGCCCTATTTTTTATCCTTTATTTTGAAACCGGGTCTCACGAAGTTGTGGAGGGCCTCACTAAGTAGCTGAGGCTGGCCATGAACCCGGATCCTCCGGTCTCCGCCTCCCAAGTACTGAGCCACCATGCCTGGCCAGGAAAGTGTTTTTCTTATTTAAAGTCAATGAATTCGCTGAAGAATTTTGATTGCAGGATGATTACTTGATTAGATACACCTGGACAATCATAAGAAGAAAGGGCCAAAACAGGAGGGATTCTTTTTATTTTTATTTATTTATTTTTTTTTTTTGATGTTCAGACATGTGCAGGCATCACAAAGGATATGTGGGGACACTCAGGCTATAGAGATCAAGGTTTTAATTTAAAAGCTTGGACTCATGTTGCACATTGTCCTCTGTGTTCGCACAGCAGACACCAGAATCCTAATATATTTAGGCTGAGTAGAAGCCAATGTCAGAGCAATAAGAGAATTGTTTTATTTAATAATTTAAGTAACCGACTGTGGTTATTACTACCTATTCAAATTTTCTTAGAGAATGAGGAATAGGATGAAAATTTTCCTTGTAAGTAGGTATAAGGAACAAATCAATTTGCATATTGTTGAGATGGAAATAGGGCTGGTGTGTAACACTATTAATTTTAGTGATTAATAAAAGCCTAGAAAGATAGGAACTGAAAACAAACGTTTTCCAAAAGTGACAGGGTGAAATACGCTACTTAGCACATTTTATTTTAATTAGTATCTAATGTGTTTGGTTCTTATTAGTGGAAGCTGTTCTCTTAGGTATATTATGACATAGTAATTATGAAAAAATAATGTATAGGTCCTATCTCTAGAAGTTCATTCTGCAAATGGTATAATTTGTTCTTTGATGATACTTCTGCCAGTCTCTATAGGACTACTTTTTCTTAATATAAATGTCATATTTACACTAGTCATGGTAACTTTTAGATCATCTACTGGGGATTAGTTGTTAGTAAAGTGATATTACAAGTAAATTTAGTGATTCTATGAGGTTGACATAAATCAGTGCTATTAATAGAACGGATCCTATTCATGTAGAAAGTAGAAAGTAGAATCCAGTATTCATTTTCTTTATTTCCCTTGCAAGTAGCAGTAATAAGTATTAATATTGCTTCAAATAATATGTAGAAAATGATAAGCTTCATAGTAATGAATGCTTGATTAAAGTTATTTGAAATAGAATAAATATTAAAATATAGAATTATTTTGGTATTTCAGACACTTTGAAAACTGGCCAAGAAATAATGATAGTAGCGATAATCACCTTGTACCTACTGGGAAGGGTGTGGATAGTGAGTAGAAAAATAATTTAATAAAATCATTATGTTGATTTAATTATGGGATTAATATTATATATTCTTTATTGAATAATGAGGTTTTAGAGGATAGCTAATTCAGATTCTATTTGTACTATACTTACAATGGGAAATAACAGTAGAAATAGTAATTTCTAATACTGACTTAAATTGAGAATTTTAAGATTAAAAAACATATGGTTTGGATTTAAAATGTCCCCCGTAGCTCATGTATTCAGCAGTGCAGCCAGGTTGGAAGGCAGGCATGGCTGAAGGAGGTAGGTCCCTGGGGGCGTGGCCTTGGGGATCTTACCTGCTCCTTGCCCCCTTCCTGCCATGACGGGCAGAGGCATTTCTTTACCATGTGCCCTGCAGCCATGGTTTCTGCCTTCAAGCCTGCCAACCATGGATGGAAACCTCTGGAACTGTGAGCCCCAATAAACCTTTCTTCTTCTATGTTGTGCTTGTCAGATATTTTGGTTATAGCAATGAAAAAGCAGACTAATAAAACATACATATACCAGCTACTATTATTAGAACTGCTAAGCCTCCAGCAGTTTCCTGGGAGCCAATATAAAATGTAGTGCTTGATGATAGGCTAATATTTCTATACAAGAAACCCTAAAATTCCCATTGATAATGCTGCTTATTTTTAATGCGACTAAACGATTTTTTCCTGAACAATATATTAAAATATATGGAATTATTTTAAAGTATATGTACTTCAAGATGTCTATATAATAATTAAAAATGTTGATAATTAAGTTGGAGTTCTCCCTACTAGATCAAAAAAGGAAAACTTAGATTCTGTTTTATTAACAGTGATTTTTGTGGTAATTAGAAAAAGGGCTGATAAAAATAATGCAATAATACAACTTGAAGAGATTATGTCTGATACTATGATGAAAGATGATTTTCATGTAATTGCAGAAATAAAATTAATGATTCTTAAAACTAATGAAACCCTGTTAGATGAGGGAGATAACAGTTTATCCTATTGGTCTGCAGGTGTGATTTTGCCAGCTAAGGAGGGGCACATTATTCACTCTATTTCTGCTCTGGTACCTGTTGACAGTACAAGTAAATGAATCATGGCAGTAATAATCAAAAGCTTATTTATTTATTAGGATGATATATCTGAATCAACTATCATCGAGAGCCATAAAAAGTTTCAAAATCCTATAATCATGATGGCATTACTATTAAGAAAATTATTACCACAACATGGGCAATATCACACAGTTATACATCTAAGCATCTCTCGATTAAAGCCATCATTGATTGAGATCAACCCAAATTAGCAGGCAAAAGGCTGTCACTATCATTCTGGTTTAAGTATCAAGTATACTAGAGGGTCGTGACCATTTTGAAATTTGTTGTGAATAGTTGAGAGTAGATCATACCACGTAAAATGCCTGAGAATAACCTTTACCCATCACATGTAAGGACAGAAGATGATTCTTTATTTAGCCAAGCCAGCAGGTTTAACTTACATACTAAATTGCAAATTCAAAGAAAGAGTTAAAACTATGTCTGGGCTTCTTCTGCCTCTTCCCAGAGTAAATCAAAGCCAATAATTTCAGGAAATTATCTGCTAACATAAATGACACATGTGCATACTATGTAATTATTATTACACATCACTGAATGAATGCCTGTATGATCTCCTGTGGAATTTGTGTTACAGCTCACAGTATGAGCTTGACTGACTCTATTGTTAAGTAAGCTTTATTACAGCTAAGTGGCAGTTCTAGGTTTAAATCTATGAGTGGGCATGTAGACCTTTAGATTGTTTAGGCAAAACCAGTATCATAATGCGTGCAATAATATCTATTAATATTGATCATATTAGAGGTTGAAGTGATTCTTTGATGTATCATTTTATGGCATCTGCACTTGGTTGAAAAAGTCCTTGTAGACCTATGATGGTTGTTGCTTTTTGAAATTTCGATTTGAAATTTGAAATTTGAAATTTGATGTTTCGATTCCCCAACTGCAGGCTTAGTGCTTTGAATTGTTCTTTATCTTGCTAAAATGATATTCTGGTACATTTGCCATGTTATCGTATTACATTTTTAGGAGCATACTACTTATTTACTATCATTCATATTATATTTGGATGTTTATTTGAGAAATGTGAGCATTGTGCACACATCATGTCCTAATTAAACTGGGCTATCTATTGCTGATTTACTATTTTTTCCTATTTTGTCTTATTTTTGATTGACACATAATTGAACACATTTGTGGTATACAGTGTGATGTTTTGATATATGTATACATTTTAACCATTTCGTTTCCTTAAGGTTTCTGTTAGTAGATGTTAAGTTAGAGAACATAGCCCATTCTCTGTGTCCTGACCTCACATTGCTATGACAATTTTTGTTATTATTTTTGAATTATCTAAAATGGCAAGATGTAAGCTAAAATAGCAAGTACTGGTGAAGTCTTCTGAGATTTATTGATTAAGCAATAAGATTCTTTAGAATACTTTATTTATTTTTTTGGTACCGGGGATTGAACCCAGGGGCGTTTTACCTCTGAGCTACACCCCCAGCCCTATTTTTTATACTTTTTTTTGAAACCAGGTCTCACTAAGTTGCGGAGGGCCTCACTAAGTAGCTGAGGCTGGCTGTGAACCCGGATCCTCCTGTCTCCGCCTCCCAAGTACTGGGATTATAAGCATGCGCCAACACGCCCGGCAGAACACTTTAAAGCACTGTCAAGTATTTTGAATTTTAAGCTACTGCTAGTAGTAATCTGATAATTTTTTTATCTTATTTTGTAAATAACACTAGGTGTCCTAATGCATTTATCCCAGATGTTATAATTCATGGAAATGTTTTCTTTATACAGTTAAAATGTATTTTGTTTTTATGTATATTATAGAATGTGATTTTAAAGTCTAGATAGTTATTAGTTATCTTTAGAATAGTTGAATTAGAAAAATAATTTCTCTTTAAAATAGATCTCTGGAAAAGACACAAGAATTAAAATAACTTAAAAAACTTCTGAAATCTCAATAAATAACCTTTAGATTCACTGATTGAATAGCCATCTCTAGCAAAATGAAAAACCATCTCTGTATTGTTGATATGTTATTATTATTTTTCCCAAGGTTTTTGCCTTGAATAGAATAATATTATTTTTATTTTTTTCTTTTTTCCATTTGAAGTATATATGTGAAAAGTAGAAATTTGGTACTACAATTTAAAATACAACCTTTAAACAAGTATGCAAAAACTACATTCTAATCACATTCAGCCTTTTAATATTTCACATTCTTTATAAAGGCATGAATTCCACAGTTCATTAGCTTGCTATTCAGTGTATGCCACTATTTGCATAGAACATTTTTTATTCTAATCTTGCTCTTTCACAAACTCACAAGAGAAAGTCCTGCTGTCCTATTTCAGTAATTATATAATCTTCCTTTAGTGGATGAGACTTTATGCTATATCTTCAACAAATTACTTGCAGCAAGGTATAGTCTAACCCCATTAGGATGCAAGACAGAAAGTTTTCTCTCACTTCCAATGGAGTTAAATTCCCCAAATTCAGAATACAGCTGGAGTTTTTCATGTTTTTAAAGGAATACCAAGTTATTAAGAAGTTCCAGTCACAGGGAATGATTCAGTGTAATCTTATCCCAAACTAAAATTGCTTGGCTATTTCATGTGAGCAATTTTATCTGGATACTTGCAAACAACTCCAGCTAATAGGAAAATGAATTTAATTTTACGAGGGATATATTTTCTAAGGTCATTGTTTCTATTATTCAGGCAAACCCATTCATATGTATTATGTTAAAAAATAAGCATTGTGAACATCTGGTTTGCATGTTTCTTTTGTCCACATGGATTGCACACATCCATATACACACACATATACATCCAAGTTCTATTCATCCATTGTTTTTTCATATTGTATAGTTTGAAATTTGGAATATCCTTGATCAATGATATAAATCAATTTCTTATTGTTTCTCATATAAATCTTCAATATTTACCTTAATTTACACCAGCCACACATGTAAGCATAAAGACAAAAACATGACAAAATGCATAACTCATATGAACAGACATTTTTATTCTAATGCATGTCTAGTGTTAAGTAAATGTGGATCTCTTTTTAGTCTGTGATACTGAATGCCTGTACTTCAGAAAGGCTCTCTATCTCAAGTTACCTACCCCTAACTCTGGTCAAAACCCCAGTAGAAGCACAATAGAGAATATGCTAAACTGTAGATCATTTCTTTTTATCTTTAAGTTTTGTCCCATAAAATTTAGAGAATACCCCCAAACTTAAAGCCATCTAAAGAGCAAACTCTGGACTGGGATGTAGCTTAGTGACAAAGCACTCGCTTTGCAAGCGCGATGCCCTGGGTTCAATCCCCAGTGCCAAAAAGACAAAAAGAAAAAACCAAAAAAAAATCAAGCTAAAAAAAACTGAATAAAAAAAATAAAGAGCCAACTCTGTAACAGGATTTTCACTGAACAATTGGATACTTCAGCTGTTGTATCATATGTAGTTTGGAGTGAGCCAATGAGTCCTGAAGGAGGCCAGGTGCCCATGAAAATTTCACAGAGAAGTCGATCCCTGAAGGGAACACCAAAAATGGCTATTCTGGAATTCACAGGGGTGGAGTGATCTCTAGGAAACAAATTTTAATACCAATCCCAAGCCGGGTATGGTAATGTATGCTTATAATCCCAGTACTTGGGAGGCTGAGACAGGAGGAGCGTAGGTTTGTGGTCAGCCTCAGCAACTTAGTGAGGCCCTCTGCAACTTAGAGAAACCCTGTTTCAAAATAAAAAATAAAATAGGGCTGGGGGTATAGCTCAGAGGTAGAATGCACCTGGGTTCTAGCCCCAGCACAAAAAAAAAAAAAGAGGGGATGAGAGAGAATGCCTTAGACTATTTTGAGACTTCTTAACTATCTCCCTTTATTCTGATTCCATACTCACTTGTAAGAGGAACCTTCAAATAGTTTGGTTTCCTATATAACTAGTCTACAGTCTTATTTCAGTGTTTCCTATACATTTATTAAGAGATCTTCTTTGCTTCAGCATTGTGCAGGCATTATCAAGCTTTACCAGACAAGGATACCAAACATGTTGCATATTGCAGCCTGATGAGGGAAGAATATGGACAAGAATACAGACACTTTCAAACCATTCTAAGGGCTATCAAGAAAACATGTAGGCAGTGTGGTGGCACACACCTGTAATCCCAGTACTTGGGAGGCTGAGACAGGAGGATCACAAGTTCAACGCCAGCCTCAGCAACTTAGTGAGACTCTACTTCAAAATAAAAAAAAAGTAAAAAGGGCTGGAGTATAGCTCAGTGGTAGAATGGCCCTTGGTTCAATCCCCAGCACCAAAAAACAGTAGAAAATAAAAAGCATGCTAAAATACATTGGGAAATGTATTCTATGCATTTAAATATGTGCATTATTGAGTAAATAAAATACATTTGCATATATATATATGTACGTATGAATGAATAAGTATATATACCAAGTAATACAAGTAATTAAATCTGTGAAGAAGAATTAGATGGCTTATAAATGTATCAGTGAAAAGTCACTTTATTTTGCTTTAATTTTTTATGCCGTTTCTTTCCTTTTTTTAATAATAATATTAATGTATTTGCGGGGCTTCCTGTACACACACATGAAGACAAGGAAAAGAATCCTAAAGAGCAAGTAGAAGGAAGTCCTGGAAAAGTGTGGTTGAGGTTTCTCAAGTTCTAGAAATTGCTTCTGTCAAGACTTGTATATTAAGAAGAGCACATGTCTTTCAGGGGACAGTAAATTGTTTGTCAATCCTGAATGTAGAACTGGACATGGGCAGTGAGAAAGTGAAAAACTACCCTAGCAGTTCACTGCTGGCAGCTGACAGCTTGGCCTTTGTGTGCCCAACTAAACATAAACAACTTTCTTACAACATAATCGATACTTGGGCAAGGCTACTCTGTGACCAGAATAGAGTAAGACAGAGGAAGGACACCTTGTAATCACAGAAGTAACTCAACATCCCCTTTTGCAGTAAGGATGAGTGACTACTGTTTCTTTATCAGTGACAATTACAGTTCTACTTTGAATTCCTTGCTTCCTGGATAAAAAAAAAAAACTGGAGATACCCCATCATCGCTTTTTCCCTGCTTCCTGATGTTACTACCCTACCCAGGGTTGTCCAAGCTTCTCTAAATCTTCCTTTGACTCACTCAGCATTTATCCAAATATTATAATAAGTTCCTGTTAACTCTCATTGACAGAGACACCTGTGTTTCTCTGATGTTTTTCTTGCTCAAGAAGCTAAATTTGTTTGTCTATAATTGTATGGTGGCCTTTGGTGTGTTAGTTTTTCCAGTATCATAACAAAATACCTGAGATACTCAGCTTACAAAGAGGAAAGGTTTACTTTGGCTCACAGTTCTGTGAGACAGTAGGCTCCATTGCTTTTGGGCCTGTGGCAAGGCAGCTCACCGTGGTAGAGAGTGTGTGGCAGAGCAGAGCTGCTCACTTCATGGCTGGGATGAAAGGAGAGAGAAGGGACTGGAGTCCCAGGATTTCCTGCAATGGAACACCTCAGTGACCTGAAGCCTCCCGCTAAACCGTACCTCTTAATGTTTCTACCACCTTCTGATAGTGCCATTCTTGAACCAGCCTTCAACACATAGGCCTTTGGGGTCATTACAGGTGCAGACGGTAGACACTGGCTCGTAGGCTTTGATGACAATGGCAGACGATGTCATGTTTTGAGTAAGATCTTGAAGATCATGCCAGAAAGTGGCAAGGCAGTGGCACTTAATCCTCTCCACTCTTGATGGGCATTGGAAGAGTTAACCCACAGTAAGGAACCTTTCAGAATCGTTTAGAACAAATTTGATGACAGTATAGAACAAAACTGGTGTAGGGACAAGGCTGAAAGGAGATAATTGGGAGAGGGAGGCAGTTTTAGTAGCGTGAACCTGCAGTGATGAGGACCCAGATTAAGACGGCCTGTGTGAATATGAAGAAGTAGATAGTGGAGAAAAGTTCAGGGCTGGACAGCCGATCATAGCAGTGTATTTACTGAAAAGCAATGTGGAAAGAGCAGCTATGGGGAGGGTTGAATGATTAATTGAATCACCATTGCTGGTGATATTACAGTTTGATAGTACAGGAGGTAATTCAATCCATTGATCTCAAACTCAGGACACATTTAGGCTGGAAATACAGATTTGGTTGCCACCAGCAGAAGGATGACAATTACAGCTGTTGAATTTTTATGTGACATTTAGTTATAGGCGATACTGAATGAACCCAGATGGCTCTGCTATTCTATTTTTTTTTTTTTTGCTATATCCTTCTAGCAACTAACTAATTGATGCATTCAGTTGTAAAACATAAAGTGAAATGGAATAGAATAATTTGTATCTTCTTTAAGAAGGCAAGTTAACTAGATTCAGGTGATTCATAAATTCAGCTCTGCCATGAGGTAAGATAATAGACATTCTCCTCTGCTCATGAATCCACCTTTTCAGACAGGAAAGACCTTACAGATAGAATTGCTCAGCTAATTCTTTCAGGTCCATGACAATGGTGGGGATCAGATGAATAGATGCATGAGTGGAGGAGAATTTCCATATGAAAGTGGTCTAGACCTTCTTCCTTTTCTGGGGAATAGTACATATGTGAATGAGTAATAAATGATAATTCCTAACTCGTTGCTGTAGACAAGAAAAACTTGGTAACCCACAGTCAGAATTTTCAGTAATCATTTCCACATCTGTTATACTCCGAAGAATTTTAAGACAGTTAAGAGTTCAGAGGCACATGGATTCTTCTAGAATAAAAATTCTTAGCACATGATGATGCAAAGCCTTTGTATAGTATTTTCCCACCCCCTCTACCCCAAAGCTATAGACCATATTATTTATTGTTTGAGTCTACTATTATTTATAGTCACAACTTTGGATGGTATTAGAAAATGTGTTGTTAGTACAATATTGAACATATAGTAGGCACGATGCCACATCCATTCCATACATTATCTTATTTAATTGTCATCATAATCTCATGATTTAGTTAGCAAGTTAGTTAGCAACTTCATCCTGATTTTATGGTTGACACAACTGAGGCCTAGAGACACTGTAATAGACTCAATATTTTCAGGTTGTCAGTTCTTCCTTCCCAACTCAATCTATATATTAAAAGTAATTACAACCAAAATCCCACCAAATTATTTTGTGCATCTCAAGGAAATTATTCTGAGGTTGGTATAGAAAGACAAAAGACCCAGCAGAACCAGCACAGTATTGAAGGAGAAGAGCCAAGTTGTAGGATTGACACTACCCAACTTGGAGCTACAATAATCTACACAGTGTGATATTGTTGGAAAAATAGGTCAGTGGAATAGAGAGGGCAACCCAGAAATAGATTCAAATAAACATAATCAATTGCTCTTTGACAAAAAGCAAAGACAATAAAATGCAGCAAAAACAAAAGCAAACAAAAAATGTTTCAACAAATGGTGCTGGAACAATGAGACAGGCACATGCAACCAACAAAACTCTAGATGGGTCATAGACCTAAGTCTAAAATGCAAAATTGAAAAACTTCTAGGAGATATGAAAAAAACCTAGATAACCTTGGGGACAGTGATGAAATTTAGATGAACCACCAAAGGCACAATTCATGAAAGAAATAATTGGATGTCATTAAAATCACCACAGATAGTATTAGAATTGACTCCAGAAGCAGAACTCTTAAATACTACACTTATTTATATAATATAAAAATTTAGTGCATGGTCTTTGGATGTTGAAAAAGAATGTCATCACCCTAATCATTGTATTATTCTTACTTGATAGTAATATTTATCATAACTTACTTTTAGTTTCTGATTAGTTGCAAAATATAATGACTGCCAAATTTTATATTGGATATGAGTTAATCTATGACATTTTACATAGTATTGTGGTTTTTATTTCTCTGTTAATCAAAATCATAATCATCCTCTCTCTCCCTTTTATCACATGCATCTTGAAACTAAAAAGCAGTTTTATTACCTTGTATAATTACTCTCCATTTCAGGCCAATTCTTTTGAGCAACAGAGGATCTTTGCCTTTTCATTTTAGCTCCTGTTGGTCTATCACACCACACCCTGCTTTCTCTTAGAGCATAGTTGACATCCTGTCTGCAAACTTCAGTGCTGCACTGATTTAAAATTCAGTTTTCTAGGTTCCACATTATATTGACTTTATCAGAGTGCACAGGGATGAGGCCTACGAATCTGAAATTTTATCAAGGGTCTAAGTAGGTCTTATGCACACTATCACTTGACAACCACAGCCATAGAGAGAGAAGATTGAACATAATTTTCTAGATGTTTTGCCAGCTGCTAATCCTTAACTATATGATGAAAATAACACAAAATTGTTTTTATTTTCTCTAAAATTGCAAATAATACATTATCACTCCACATGCCTTACAATTTTTGCAAGATATTTTTGGTAGCACATAATTAGTATATTAGTATAATCATACATACAAAACTCAAGTGTGAAAAGATACATTTTATTCAACAAATGTTCAGTGTTAGAATTCACAAACATGAATAACACTTTAGAGAAGAAGCCACCAACGCAGAAGATAAAAGTTTTGTATGAAAAGGGAGTTAAGAAGACACTAGGCATTTCTCACAATGTCATCTTAAGGTTAGAGGTTTTAATATCATTATTATTTCATAGCCCAACACAAAGGGAAAAATGTCATTACAATTATACAAATGAAAAGCATAATGACACAGTTTACCAATTTCCTTAGAAGAAAGAATATTAAATGATCAGCCTTGATGTTTTCAAAATGAATGGAAATGTAAAATAACATAGTAAATTGTGATGGTTAATCTGGATTGTCGACTTGACTGGATCATGAAACACCTAAGATTATGTGACTTTGGGTGTGTTGAAGAGATGATTGGTTTATGTAATGGCAGATCGAAGGGGAAGTCCTGCCCTGAATGTAAGCAGCACAGTTCTCATAGGCACAGGACCTGGATAAAAGAAGGAGAAAACTACATGAATGCATGTGTGGTTCTTCCTGAGAAAAGTGTGTCTGCTCTCACCTGGGATATCAGCCATCAGCTCTTTGATTGGACTTCTATCATCATTTCTCTGGAGAGTTTCCTGGCTTTTCATCTTGGACTGGGACAGCAGTATCAGCCACTCCTGTTCTGAGACTCCAGCGCTTGGACCAGTTTCTGGTTCCTCCAGTTCTCTGTGTGCAGACGGCCACTGAGAACTACACTGCTTTAGCCTGTAAGCTTATTTGACAAATCTCCTTTTACCATATATACATCCTGTGAGTTCTATTACTCAAGCAAACCCTGACTAATACATAAATGAAATGAATATGGATGATACATTGGTTTTATATAATTGTCAGGCAAGGAAGTTGAAAGGGTATGAAGATAAGAAAAGCAGGAGAAATCATTGAGGCAGAAAGCAACATGGCAAAGTAGAAGGCTTACTTATTAACACTCAGTGGAAAGAATTTGAAGGGACATCTGCAAGTATTTTCTGAGGCTACTCGTTGCCAAATAAGAACCATTTCTTCCTTCCTTTTTAGTAGCATATCCCTAATATGTCTTGGGGAACTCAGTGTTCAGTAAATGACAACACTTCCTGGCTCTTCTTTTATCTAAACATGACATTGAGACAACATTAGGACAGATATCATATAAGGGAACCGTAGAAGGTAGCTAACAGGGCTTGCTTAGCTGGGAGAAGCACTCTTTATCGTTTGCCCTCTTCCTCTATCCTGCTGTCTATAATTTGGAGTACACCTGAGTACACATGCCACACTAGGGTGTGGCAGCAGATCTGTAGAAAGGACTTCATGTCGCTGGTGATGCCCACACCAACCTGGGACTGCCAACATCGGGGATTTTTATTTCCTGGGAATTCTAACCATAGAGGGAAGCCATCATGCAGACTCATACTCAGGAAAGCTACACTGCCTTGAAGAGTCTAGGTAGAGACTGGAGGAAGGATGGGAGATTAGAGTTTTTGCTTGGCTTATTAGTTCTTTATTTAATATTATTATGTTATTAGTCAATATGTAACATTCATTTTCCCCAGGCATCCATTGCTAACTCACATCTAGTACACAGTAGTCTGAGGAGCCCAGACAAAATTCCTTTAGTTAATAGATCTTGCTCATTATACATTTGAAGCAACTGTTATAATATGCCCCCTCTAATCCAGCATTTATTTCTTTTATTCTGAAAGTGCTATTTCAGAAAAAAATAAAGCAAGAAGGAAAGACTCATGAAAAAATATCTCAGTTTTCATAGACTTGTATTTGTGAATGAATTGTCAATTTTTATTGATCATGATGATGGATTAGGATGACCCATATTTAGCATGAGAAGACTCAAAGTAAATTACTGCAAATGAAGTCTGCATCCATGCCTGTTTTCTTCTTGTTGATCACTGCAACACTGGCCCCATGCAATCAGCAGTGGTAGTCTTGACTTCAGGTTGGCAATCAAAGCATTGTAAACACAGTACAATTACCCCACAGCAAGTTTACATGGTTTTAAAGGTGTGGCAGAATAGTCATCTATTCTGCATATGTGGCAATACCATGATACTGGAGCTCAGCTTCAAATGCTTCAAACTCTGGACTTGTGAGGCCACGTGAGAAAAGGCCAGATGGATGCAGGTAATCTCATCTCAGGGAAATCATTGCTTCTTGGAAGCCTTTAGCTTTTGTCAGGGGAGCGATGCTGGAGATTGAACCCACAGCCTTATATATGCTAAGGGCATGCTCTACCATTGAGCTACACTTTCAGTCCCCTCTACCACTGAGCTCCAACCCCAGGCCCAGCCTTTAGCTTTTAGGCCTAGCTAGTAACTTGGCTGCATCATCAATAACTATTTTGCAGGACAGCAGCATGTCATCAGTATGGATTCCGCATTCAATAAACAGTCTCAGCAATGACATTCAGGCTGTTATTGCGGCCTTTTATCTTGTATCCATTCCTTATTTATTGTTGCAAAGAGGATTTCACCAAGAAATCCAATTGTTAGTTGTCCCTGAGGTTAGCACAAAATGGCTACAGAACCAGCTATTAATTTTTTCCTTCTGGTCACTTCCATAATTGCAGTATTTTGCAGTATTTGTAAAGAAACATTTATGTGGACTTTAATAGTTCATAGTTATACCTCTGATATATCCACTCATTTTCCCAAGTCTGCTAATTTGGCTACTTGAAGATGTAAAGACATTACCAGACAATGTAATTGAAAAAAAGTGTGCAGCAAATTAGAAAAAGAATATTAAAATAAGAGTCACACACCATATTAGTACAAATTTATAACATATTCACACTAGAAATACAAATATTATTCAACTTGGGATCAAGTTGATATAATAGCTTCATTCATAATTAACATGTTTTATTGCTATAGAATAATACTTTACTATGATTTTAAGTTACACAAAGTAGTTAATCTGCTGAATTATTTCTGAAATCCAAAAATATACTCAAGTGTCAAGACATTTCATTGATTGAATTAATGCTTTGCCTTTGTCTTCTCCTAGTATGTTCTAAAATTGCTGTCATAAAGAACAGGTGCACAAGGATGTAGAGGATGGGAGAGGGCAGGTCTGCAACATATTTGTGGAAGTGGAAAAAGAGATAAATGCCTGGCAACTTAAAGACCAGAGGAATTTGAAATGCAAACTAGCAGTCATTGGGGATATGTAAAGAAGTGGTTCACACTGCCTGACCAGGGAAAGGCTCAGGTCTAGGATGCTGCAGGGATTGCTGCAAGTGGAGATTCGGGTGGAGAGGAGTTTTTGGAAAATGTGTGTAAGAGGCTGTAGTTAGCTGATCCCATTTCACGTTTGGTATAGCTGGCAGCTACTGTTGCTCAATGTCAGCAAAAGAAAGTTCACTCTGTCAACCAGGTAGAAGGAATCTGGTGACAGGATTTTAAAAAAAGAACAAGAAAATATTCTTTTTTTTTTTTTTGCAGTACCGGGGATTGAACCCAGGGGCGTTCTATTTCCGCGCTACACCCCCGGCCCTATTTTTTATACTTTATTTTGAAACCGGGTCTCACGAAGTTGCAGAGGGCCTCACTAAGTAGAAAGAGAGAGAGAGAAAGAGAGAGACAGGGAGAGAGAGAGAGAGAGAGAGAGAGAGCAAGCCGAGGCTGGCCGTGAACCCGGATCCTCCGGTCTCCGCCTCCCAAAGTACTGGGATTACAAGCGTGCGCCACCATGCCTGGCCTAAAATATTCTTAAAGATATAGGCAGTATCTATATATTCACCCATCTAATTAATTATCCTCAGAAGAAATGAGAAAATATTGATCCTTGACATAAAAAGAAGATAATAAAGAAAACAACATAGAAAATAGAAAAATATTATTGTATACTTAAATATAGTAGCAGAAATTAAACATAATAGAATTGGAAATAAAATTTAGATGATTTCACACAGTAGAAAAAGGACAAAATGATGGAGAGTAGAAGAGAAAAGTAATATTGTCAGGAAATAAATCTAGGAGGTATAGCCTTTGAACAATAGATGTTCTAGAAAAAAACAATTCAGAAAATGGGAGAGAGAAAAAAAATTGTGAAGAACTAAGAATAAGTGCATCCAGATTGAAGCTAAGTGTCTGGAAAATGAATTAAAAAGGCATATCATGAAAGAACCTGATCAGTGAGAGACAGAGAGATTGAGAGAAAGAAAGAACAAGCATATAGCAAATATTGAAATCAAAATGGTATTAAGTATCTGCAAAAAGCATATTAGAAGCTAGAAGACAGGAAAGGAAATACTTGAACTGTGTTTTGAACCTAGAAGTCTCTACTCGACCTATAGTTTTAAGAGCAGATTGGAGACACTTTTGTACATGGGAAGGATATGTGATTTGCCTTCCCTGCCCTATTTGCAAGGATGCTGCTCTAAGAGCCATTTCCACCAACATGAGATAAAGGATGAAAAGTGGGAAATACATGATATAGACAAGGGATAAAAGTGTATGTATCTCTAACTACTGGAAAAGGAGAGTAGAAGGTGACAGCTTTGCAATCATTTTGGAGAACTGGCAGCTTAGAATTCAGCAGAAAGATAGAAGACTCCAGAAGGTACATTTTCAAAAAGAAGGCACATCTAAAAGGATATGTGATGTTTTTAATGTTTTTAGAAAATATTTAAAATTATGAAGAGTGTTTTAGGAATCAGTGTATTTATTGGTGTACTAAGGTACAAAGAACAAAGCAAACAAGACAAAATAATTATTACTTCAAGGACAAAAATATTACAAGAGCAAATGAAACTATATTGTATTTCATCAGTAAACTATTTTTGTAATGTACTAATGACATTGACACCAAACATTCCAAACACTGACTTTTAACAAGCATTTTTATATAACACTATTGAGGAAATAGAGAGATGGGATGCATGTTTCAGAGTTTGTCACGTAAGAGGCCAGCTATATCCACACTTAATGTTTTAGAAAACTGAAAATCAAGAAATAGCAGTATAAATATGTTATTTAGAAACATATGGTTAAATGTCAAATTATCAGCTAAACCAGTTAAAAGACATGCCTGTTGATGAAAAGCAACCAATAATGAATAGGGACAATTGCTTTTTTATATAAAATATGTTGCAGTTTTACTTGACATATTCAACTATAATATTTTCATATATAACTTTAAATAAAAACATTAAGTAAAATACATAAGTACTCATTGCTCAATATCAATTCAATTTTTAGTACCTCTTTGCTATTTGGAGTGCTACTGCTACCCCCTAAGGTAGCTTCTTACAGAGATGTAGGAGCAGGGAGGTGGGACATCATGCCCTTGGAGGACACAGAAGAAAGTAAACACATGCAATATATTTTTAATATTTTCTATCTTACTCTGGTCCTACTTAGGACACTATGTATTATCTAATGGCAAAAATATCAAATATAATCCACTAAAGTAAAATATCAAGGTATTTTAATTTGAAAAAAATCATAAAATTATAGAAAGCATTGAAAACTTAATTAGATGCACACTCATATTATTAGGCAATATGCTTGTCTTCTATTTGATATTGAATGCAATATAGTTTTTGTTTACTGGATATAATACCCATTAAAAAGGGAATTAAATCAGGACACTAGTTTTTACAATGACTTCAGTTTATTCTGCATGATGGCAAAATTATTTACTTGATATTATCAATACCTCTTTTAAAATCATGCATGTCGTTCTGTACCTTTTTAATGTCTTTCTTTGGCAATCAATATTAATGCTATTTTAAAGGATGATAGGAAAATCAATCCAAGAGTTTTTTCAAGGGTTGCCTCCAAGGATCTGTTTACAAAGTTAACAGTCTTTTTAACCACTTTTCATTCAAATGCAATTGAGTGGAGAGATTAATGAAGTCAAATAAACTTGCAAAAATGTTTAAAGATAAACTTTTATAGTTTAATTTTATAAAACAGGAAAACCCCCTAATCTTTATTATCCCTAAACCCCTGTCTCTCTATCTCCTTCTCTGATTCTTTTTCTCTACACACACATACACACACACACAACACACACACACACACACACACACCAATATAAGTAAATGACAATGCAAGTAAATATAGATCCTATGTTTATTATCTATCTCTTTATCAATATCATTATGCTATCAGCTTTATAATTATATCTGCAAAGGTATGTTGAATTGACATGGTAATGACTATTGTAAAAGCCCATTAGAATGCAATGCTATTATTTAACTGTTATTTTTGGCATAATTCTGAGTTACATATGGGTCATGCTTCCTGTTTTTTTTTATTTCCCAAACCAGATATTGTCTAATTTAATCTACCTCAAAGAAGTACAATATAAGCATCTATGGGATATTTATTAAAATTGCAAATTACTGGGTAAATACCCATAAAATTATCATCTCTGGAACTAGAGTCCCAAATATGTACTTTTAAAATGCTTACTTCTCTATGAAAAGTCCGAGGCTTACTGCCCAGTCTGTGGTCTTTCCTTATATTTTCTATACATTTCTAAGTGTGAAATAGGCTATATTATCATTAATCCCAGTACTTCGGAGGCTGAGACAGGAGGATTGCAGGTTTGAGGCCAGCCTCAGCAACTTAGTGAGACCCTGTTTCAAAATAAAAATAAAGTGCTGGTGGTGTAGCTCAGTGGTAGAATGCCCCTGGGTTTGATTGCCAGTACAAACCTCCCCCAAAAAGAACTCCCCTAAAACAGAACCTAAAATTTTGTCTCAGTTTCACTGTATAGTAAATGTATGAAAATTTAAGGATAACTATAAAACAAATTTAGTTAGATTAAACCAGCGACTCCCCAAAGTGGCTATATGCCCTCACTGCATGAGAGCCTCCTGGAAGGAATGGGGTGGGATTCTGCAGGCAGGAGTGGGGGGATGTCACCAAGTGCTGTATGTATGTATGTCCCTATCACTCTGAATTTCATTATGATGTAAGATAATAATACACCAATAAAAGTACGTTAAAACAAAACTGCTGTAGACAACATGTGGCCTTATTATGACAAGAGGCTGCTTAAACAAAGGAAAGTTATGAAAACTATTCTACTGTATGCCAGAGTAGAGGACAATTTGATATGGAAGTCAAAGGCATTGCCAAGACGGAAAATAGAAGAAAAAATAATATAAAAATATTTTAGATGAGGGAATAGAATGAAAGGAGAGGAAGATGAAGGTTCTGACACAGTTTCAGTGGGTTTAAGTGCATTCTATTCTCTGTCTAAAAGAATTTAACTCTTTCTTCTTAAAGTGAAATAGTGAAATGCAAGTGTATATAAGATACCAATATTTAACATGCTACTGAATGTGTCTTTTAATACTTCTGGCCTGGTGGTATTATATATCAATTTACCTTGCCTTCAGAGTATGGGTATTGGAGACAGCATGGATATTTAAAACATTTCCTATGGGTGTACAACACAAGTTAATTACATGTAGAAGTTCTTTTCTTTTACATTTTGTCTTTGAAGCAACAATTATTGGTCTTTTGTTACCTGCATACTATTCTATAACTGTAAAAATGAATGTAGTTATTATGTTGACATTCTGAATTATTTAAGTAAATACAGTTTTATATAAAAGAATAAAATCTGGTTAAAATTATAACAAAAAAATGAAACCAGGAAAGAAACTGATAGTAGAATGCATGGCACTTATAGATAAGTTTCTAATTCAAACTCCTTTTAATTGTGGCTGTGGTTAATTGCTTATCTGTCTAAGACAGAGAGTGCTACCTGAAAAACAGGGAAAATAATAATTAGCTAAGAAAGCTTACATGAGCTAATACTTGCAAAGCTTTAAACAGAATAAATGGTGAGCAATCAATAAATATACTTATTATTATATTACTGTCATTTATGTCTAATTGAATAATTAGTTTGTGTATAATAGGCTTGCTTAAAAATTAAATAATCATTTAAACTAATAGATGAGAACATGGGTATATTTTAAATTTGAGTTCAGAGGTGCCTTTCATAGCATAACACTGAAGTAAAAATAATGAATAAAATGTTCATTATTTAGCACTAACATTAGCTTCATTAGTAGTATCAAGAATATAATTAGCATACTGAGCATTATATCTCAGAAAATTTCTCAACCAAGAAAGGTAAATAAAATAGCAAAGTAAGTACATGCATCTGTTCTTATAGCCACTACTACAACATATTTATTTAGTGAATGTACCAGGACAGCAGCAGAAATATTAATGCATAAAGTAGAAGCCTTTCCAACATTTCAGAGAAAATGAGTTACTTCACTCCAAGTGCAATATAAATGCACATCATCAATTCTGGAGGCCACACTATTTGCCTTAAAGGTCTTAAGAATTCATATTTCTTGAAAGATTTACAGTGTTATTTGCTTTAAGTATTCATTTGGATTCTAGCCACTGAAGAGTCTGTGATATTTGGATGGAGAAATAAAAATAAATATTGCTTTTTTCTTGCTCTGAAAGATTAAATATGCTTTTTCATTAAGTTAATTCTTCCAAGATCATGCAAATTGAAATGTAGAAAATGTGTCAAACTATAATATGAAAATATGCAGCTTGCTTGACTAGGGATTATACAGCCTCCTACTGACTTCTCACCTGCTCCCCAGTCAACCTCTTTCCACTCAGCTCTGGTTTCTGCTCATCATCCCAAACTTACATTTTCATCTTATCAGGATGTAGCTTTGGTTTAGTATAAAAATAGGTAATTTGAAATCATGTAGATTTATTTTTGGTAGCATTTCTTTGTCATGCAGTTTAGGAAAGTATTATAACTTGTATATCTGAGAATGGCTTTTAGCTGCCTTGATAAGTCAAAGACGGATTACATAATTAAACCATGGGCTTACTTAGTTTACTATAAAACTTTAGAGTTATTCATTTATCTGCTAGTGTTAAATGTTATAGAGAATAATTTTACAAATAGCTCAATTCTATTTTATTTATTCTTTTTTTTTGTGTGTGTGTGGTACTGGTGATGAAACCCAGGGGCCTTCTACCTCCGGGCTATAGCCCCAGACCTATTTTTATTTTTGTATTTGGAAACAGGGTCTCACTAAGTTGCAGAGGGCCTCGCTAAGTTGCTGATGCTGGCTTCAAACCTGTACTCCTCCTGTCTCACCCTCCCAAGTACTGGGATTACAAGGGTATGCCACCATGCCCGGCTCCAATTCTATTTTAGATAACCATAATAAACCATATTAATAACCATATATCTAACTTTCTTGTTTCTATTCTAGATATCTATATCTATCTATCTATCTATACTTACCTTTCTTGTTTATAGGACTATTACTTTTGAAATACCAAGAAACCAACAAAACTTTTTGATTAATTTTTATTGATGCAATATAATTATAAATAATAATTGGGATTCATTATGATATATATGTTATATATGATATAAATTATGATATAACATAATTTGGTTTGTTTTATTCCCAAAGGAATAAAGAAAGAAATATGTTCTTCCATATGTCAATTTCTCTTGCATAAAAATTGCAAGTGTCTGCGATGCTGAGATTTTAGTCTTCAGTTTAGGAAAGGCTTCTATTGCTATGACTGCCAATTGGTTTCCTATTTATTCTTTTTACTAATTTTTTCACATATTGAACATGCATTTTCTAAATTTTGTAACTGCTCACTTTAAACAAATATATCTCTTTGTCCTTTGTTTAGAATTTCTCAAGATTTACTTCAATATTACTTTTCTACCTTTTTTTTTGCAGTACCGGGGATTGAACCCAGGGGCATTCTACCTCTGATCTACACCCCCAGCCCTATTTTTTATTCTTTATGTTGAAACAGGGTCTCACTAAGTTGCGGAGGGCCTCACTAAGTAGCTGATGCTGGCTGTGAACCCAGATCCTCAGGTCTCAGACTCCCAAGTACTGGGATTACAAGCGTGTGCCACCATGCCCAGCTACTTTTTACCTTTTTTATAGTACCTCTCCCCTACAATGTTTGTGATGTCAATTACCTTATCATTTTTTCTTGTTTTTCCTTAATTCTTCAGATACAGAAAGAGAGAATGAGTAGATACAGACATAGAAATAGGTATAGGAAAAGGTAAAAGTGTAGGTATATGTGGCTATAAATAAAACGGATATCTGTCTCCATCAATGTTTTCCATAATATGTTTCTACTTTTTCTTTTGCCTGATGATATTGTTCAGTTATGGTTTGTGTCCTCCAAAGGTTCATGTGTTGGGATGTTGGTCCTTAGGGTCACACTATTGGGAGGTGATGTGAAAGGACCTTCCAGCGAAAGGTCCTTTGGTCATGGGGAAGTGAGACAGTTATTGTGCGACCCCTTGGTAGTTCTTGCAAGATGTCATTAAAAAAGCAGCAAGCCTGGCCCCTTCCATTCTCTCTCTGCTCCTGGTTCAAGATGTAGTCACTTGGTTGTTCCTGCCATTGCTATCTATGTTGTAAAGTAATGCAACCAATGGGTGGCCCTTGCTATAGAGCCTGTTACGGTGTCTACACTTTGAGCCTCCTGAACTGTGAGCTTACCGGACCTCTTCCTCAGAAGTAGCCTGTGTCATGTATTTCATTATAGATATGCAAAGCTAACTAATATACCTGCTAAGTTTAATGAATTATTTTAATAGTTTAGTTTTATATGTGAGACCTTTTCATATATTCCTGTTTGGATTTTCTATTGACACATTCTTGTTTGAGAAAAGAGGTTGATCTTTGGTGTATTCTCCAAAAAATTTTGGTTGATTTTCTTAAGGAAAACTGGCTCCTGATTAAGATAACATTAGAGTCTTCCTCTAAGATTTTAATCTGTAGAGATAGATGATCAAATTCTACATTATCAGTTCAGTGACTCAGTGTCATCTAGTGAATAGAAACTAAGACTGAGTTCAATAGCTAAGTCTCTCCATTTATTTATTTATTTGGGCATCTTAAAAATCTCTATACCATATTCCATCTCTAAGCTAAACCCCCATTCTAATTTTTATTTTTTTATTTTTTGTTTTAAAACAGGGTCTCATTAGGTTGCTGAGGGTCTCACTACTTGCTGAGATTGTCCTCCAACCTGCAATTCTCCAGTCTCAGCCTCCCAAGTACTGGGATTACAGGCATGTGCTACCACACTTGTTTCCCTATACCATTTCTAATGATCAGTTTTGTGTTTTAGGGGGAGTGGAGGACTGAGAAACATTTTTTTTTTTATTTTAGCTGAAGTTTTTTTCTGGCATTACATGCTAGAATAATATTTTTAAAAATGATTTAATGTTAGAAAACTGCTATGTCTGTGAACTTTCTATGTACCACAAAAGAAGACTTTCAAAAAGTGCTATAACTAGGTATGCACTTGGGCATCATTGTAGAGCTACTTTTAAATGAAATTTTATGTGCCTGTCCATCACTCAGAGATATCTGTGTGAAGGTGAAAAGTGGAGAGAAGTAAGTTGCACAGGGACTCTAATGCTGCCACATATTTTTTCCAGCAACATCATACTGCTACTGCTAGAATGTAATGAGCTAACTCAATAAATTCTTGTAAATCATTTGTTATTTTCAGTAGATCTAGCACAACTTAAAATATTGAATTTTAAGATTAAGAAAATTTATTTGAACATCTCAGAAAAAATCAGCTGATAAAAATTTTCTTTCAGTTTTGAAAGACTATGTAGTACATACTAATATTTGTAAGTACTTAGAAATATGCCAGCTTTATATTCTTCTTAGAAACAAAGACAAACACTTGATGTTCTAGAAGAAAGGTGATTAAAAATCAAAGGACCAACAATGTGCAGAATACTATATTATAAGGGGATAGAATATCAGGAATCTTTATGAATTATAAAACAAGGTTTTTGCAACCTATCTCCTTACCCTTCCACCGATGAAAAATCTACTGAATATAATTGAATAGAAATGAAGTAGTCAAGTGAGCTAAACATATATGGAGATCATTGGCATATTAATTGACTTTCCAATAAATGTGTGGTTGAGATTGACTGGTAAGATAAGAAAGAGTGAAAAGAGAAAAGAACATAGGGCTGAGCCTCAATAATCCCCATTTTTCAATTTTCAGAGGAGTAGGGATGGTCAAAGAGAAAGAAAATATCAGGAGCACATGTTTCCACCAAGGCTGGTGTGCTTGACTGTTGAGGAAGAGGGGCGTGGTCTGTATACCACAGGCCACTGACAATGAAGGAGGGAGTGAGTTAATGTAAGATTATACAAAGAAATACCAACTGTCTTTCTTTTTCTTTTTTTTATTAGTGCATTGTAATTATACATCATAGTGAGGTTCAGAGTGACAAATACATACATGCAGGCAACATTCATTGTATATTTCCTTCTGGTTCCCATTCTGTTGTCTCCCTGCACATCAATAGCCTTTACATAGATACAAATAACTTAATGTATGAACAAAGAATTATTTGAATAATTCTCATCATCAGATATTCTTTCTCCTCCCCATCTCCCTTTATATGGAACTTTCTGGCGACTCTGTGAGAGACGTTCTGGTGATCAGCTGAAGAGTTAGAAATAAACTGTAATGAGGGGAGGAAGACTACAGGGAGGGGTTGGTTGAAGTGTAACACTTCCAGACACATGACAATAAAGGAAGATGCATGATAAACTTAGAAGTGGAGAAGGAGGGTATAAAATAAGAGAAAGGCTAGTTTTTTAAAGATGCAGAGGACTTGTAGATATTTAAATGAGTGTGACAACAGCAAACAGGGATAGGAATTTTAGAATATTAGCTAATGAATTACTGTAATTATGAAATTTACATTGGTAAAGGAAAACAGAATAGAGTTGGTAATGTGTCTAATATAAAATCTATACACAGGCTGATAGATATGTATATATATAAAATATATATTAAATTGAGAATTATTTTTTAACTTTAATGATACTTCCAAATTTTCTATTATCTGCATGTTCTGGAAATAAGCCAACTATATATTTTATTACTGTATGCATATGTGTCTGTTGTTAATGACTATAGATAATATATAATGAAAAACTGCAAGAAATGTTAAACATACGTTGTTGGGAAGTGGAACTGTGGGTGAATTTTTTTTTAATTTTATGTGCTTATTGAGATTTTCTACAACAAATGTGTACTACTTTTATACTAAAAGTACATTGCCGGAACCCGCTGGCAGAGCTGAAAGGTTCGAACGGTTCCTGAAACAGGGAGTGAGGATTAAGAAAAATAAAGAGAGAGAGACAAAAAATTTTTCGGGAGGGCTGTCAGTTCCATACTGCAGCAGCCTCGACTTTATTCAGCCCAGTCTTTATATATCCTTTTAGAGCACCAGAAATAGATACAAAGTCTCCTCCACCATACAATGTCAACACCCCTTTCCACTAACCTGATCTCTCCAGACCACCTCCCTCCTCCGCCAGCACCTGGGAGTCACGTCCCCTGGGTAGGTGAGGTCACCTGCACGTCCTGGATTGAAGAACAATCAAGTCTCTCCTCAGATAGCCTTCGGCTATAGAAATGTATAGCACTCTTAACAACAGGTCTTAATAGTCCTGTTTGGCAAAGCTTATACCTCTCAAGGCTGCATTTGCATCTATGAGCCTGAAGCCAAAGAAATGGCTCCGGACAGTACATATTATTTTTAAAAGAGCACCTTGACCTTAGCAGAAACTATAGCATCTAAATTTATTTTGTATTTCTCTGGTCTAGCTGCTTTACATAATGTGGTGGGTGAAACCATTGATAAGAGATTTCCTATGACCTGTCAGGGTAAGGTATACATGGACAAATTTATGTGATCTCATAATGAATGAAAGTAAAAGGGGTTAAATGGCATTGAATTAGTAGTTCTTGACTGTGATTCTCTCAACTTAGAAATGCCTATAAAATATAGGGAGAAAAATAGATAAATTTTAGATTTTCAGGATTTGAAAGTAGGTTCTACTAAATCTAATCTGATTATTTTGGAAGAAATAAAAGCTACTGTCCTGCACAACTTTCCCTTCATGAAATAGACTAGCCCCCAAGTACCCTGATGATGAAGGTGAAGAAATTTGTGCTTCCCTACTTCATTCAGTACTTGAAGACAGACAGCTTCCATGTTTCACATCACAGTAGAATGACATGCCTCACAGCATTGAATTTCTTAAAAAAGGGAGAATATATAGACAAAGAAATATGACCTTCCTTCCTTCCATTTGTCATTTTTCTATTTGGCAAAGTTTTTCTAAATATGGATTAAAATCACAAAAATACAGAACAAGAAATTTAGAGATTGTTATTTTTGCCCAGTGTGGTGTCATATGCCTGCAATTCAGTACTTGGGAGGCTGAGACAGAAGGATCATAGAGTCATGGCCAGCCTTCGCAACTTAGCTAGACCCTGTTTCAAAATATAAAGGGCTGGTGGTATAGCTTGGAGGTAGAATGCCCCTGGGTTCAATCTCCAGTACAAAAACAAATTTCCTCAATTCAAGTAAATAACATAAAACATGTCTTCATATAAAATGCATTATGAAGTCATGTATTTCATAAATAATAGCTTGAGAATATTGAATGAACATAGATAGGGAATGTTATGGTCAGATATAGAACCTCCCTGAGGAGCTAAGGGTTAATATAGTTAAGTCATGAGGGTTGTAATCTTATCAGTAGATAAATCCACTGAGTGATCTACCTAGGTTGGTAGAGTGTGGCGGGAGAAGGTGGGTCTCTGGGGATTTGGTTTTAGGGATTATGCTTGTGTCTTTGAGTCCCCTTGTTTGCTTGCTCTCTTCTTTTTGCCTCCATGCTGTGAGGAGCAGAGCCCATGTGCTCTCCCTCTCTCTGCTTCCCGCCACCATGCCCTGAGATCCATAGACCCTGGCCTCTCATGGACTGTACCCAGAATCTCCAAGAAACTATGGACAAATAAATCTTCCTTCTTCTAGGTTGTGTGGTCAGATCTTTTGGATTATAGCAGTGATAATGCTGACTGAGACAGGGGAAATTGGGCTAAACATAGCAAATTATAAAACTCAGGGACCAAGAGACTGTTGTGATGGCTCCATATTATGTTAGTTTAGGTAAACTGGAAATTCACTTACCAGATCCCATTCGTTATGTGAATGTGGATGAGTGATGGGAAATTTGCCCAAGGTGTAGAGTATGGAGCTGAAGCAGGAGCCAGGTGCTTTTACACAGGTCGTGTGAGGCTAAATGCTGCTGCAGGTCACATCTATGGTTGAGGATGCTCTAGACCATGTAGGTAGCAACTGGGCCTGTGGCTCCTGCAGCATCTGAGCACTGGTAATCATTCAAATTCAAGACCTGGAGGGCACTGAAGAAAATTCAAGTTCTAG
Organism: Glis glis; assembly: GCA_004027185.1. Lineage (NCBI taxonomy): Eukaryota > Metazoa > Chordata > Mammalia > Rodentia > Gliridae > Glis > Glis glis. The sequence goes on from PVJS01001599.1 coordinate 37,829, forward strand.
AGAGGCTTCATTTTACTCTAACAGCTTCCCTTATCCTATGGGTTCTATTTTTCCTTCTTTCTCGAATATCCTATTCATCTTTTCTAACTGCCAGCTCTGCTACTGCCCCTTCTTGTACCAGACTCAGATACAATAGAGTGGCAGATTGCATCACCGTTCCCAATCCTGCAAGGTCTGGTCCATCCCCACACTGTACTGGATCAATCCTAGTGCTTCTGCTTCTCCGAGTGAACTCTAGCAAACAAAGCTATTGATGTACCATTCATGCTTGATATGTACCCACTAATTATCACTAATGATATAATATGCCTGTGCTCATTTAGCAAAAATCAGTGATTATAAGTACTCTGGTGTATTATATTACTGAAGGAGTGTAGAAAAGCCATTGTTGCATAAAGAATTTTAAAAATGTTTCTGAAAATTAATGATAAAAATATTAGAAAAACCTTCTTATCTACCACTGTCCCTTTTCTACTGCTCACTCCTCTCACATGCCCCTAAATATCTATGTTCCTAGGGCAAGTTCCTTGTCTTCTCTGACAAATTCTAGACATTAGAACTGCTTATCCATAAAAATATCATTTCTGATATCAATTATATTATTGTTTCCTTCTATTTGATTGAGAAAAATATGCCTGGATACGTTCATCTTTAGGTCTGTCTGGTACTTCTCCAGGAGTAGGGATTTTTCTCTTCTGAGTTTGGACGTTATTCAGGAAAATGTTGTCAGAGAGGGAAGTATTCTCAGACATGCCCATTTCCCTCTGATGTTTAGGAATTTCCTGAAAAAACTCGGGATTGGCAGATGGTCTAGAGTTGAAAGTCTTTTTTTCTCTCTACACATTGTTTTTTATTCTTCTCACAGTTTGGAAATTTCTTTGTACTTTCTGGAGATGTGAAGAAGGAAAGGAAATCTTTCTATACATGTAATTTCTTTTTGGAGACATGGTTAATTTTTCTGGAAGACAGAACATATTTCAGATGCATAGGTTTCATTTTGACTGGGATTCATAGATCATAAGAATTAGGACATCTTGAATATATAATGCAAAATGAATGGTCATGTGATGGAATCAATAACAGCAGTCCTTTTATTAGAAGATACAACAAAACTATTTATTTAAAATATCAGTACAAGCAAAGCATGCATATAAATATCATGGTTGATCATTATTTTTATAGGAATCTGAAAAATCTAGTGCCACCTTTTTTAATAGCTAAGCAATGGCAGAATTTGCCTTTCTATTCAAAATGCACTGATTCTTACATTATCTTTGCTTTGTCTCTAACTATATTAAAAGACTTCATTGCAGTACTAACTAAATATAATTGAAAATAAGTAGTAGGAAATGTCTGTGATATTGTACTGAGTATAAAGTCAGAATTATTGTCAAGATCAACACTGGAAATATTTTCTTTCAATACAAATGGATTATCTCTGAAGAATTATACAGCAATTTAATTATATTTCAAAGTATAATCCAATAATAAATACAATCCTTTAGATGTAAATCATACTTTAATTAGAATAATTGAATAGATTTTATCACAGAAAAATCCAATTTCTGATTAAAGAATAGAAGTTTGCCTTATTGTGAAGTACTGCAAAGGATTACCCATAGCCAAAATATATAGAGTTGGTATTCATTATTTGCAGGAGTTATGAAGTATGTAGTTACCATGAACATGGAATTAGTGAATACTGAATTATTGCTCCATGGGGAAAGACAAGGTTAGGTTCTTGCAAGCCTCTGGTGAAAACATTTATGTTGACTGTGTCACCATCTGCCTTTTAGATTTTATTGATAACATCTTTGCAAAGCAAGCTGGTTTGCTCTTCCACATAACCCTTTTCCTGTATGACACTTAGCAGGGATTATTCAAAATCTTCTGCAGCTTCCCTATCTACCAAATCTGCCTTCCCTACAAGTTTAGTTTTCACATTTTGTTGTCTTTTTTTTTTTAATTTGTGCATTGTAATCATACATCCTGATGAAGTTCAGGGTGATAGAGGCATATATGCACATAGCACTCCTTGAGCCCTCCCCCAGTTCCTACCCCACTCCTTCTCTCTCCTCACCTACCAATGCTCAGCACAGTGATTGGCTTTGATAAATTTGTGTATGTACATCATGTCCGTTGAGGTGTTTCCCTCTTCAAGTCTTCTTCCCCCCCTCATCTCCCTCAGTTAGGTCCCCTTCACTCCATTAAAGTTTCTCCTCCTTCGTCTGGAGAACCTCCTGTGTCAGTTTCTCCCTAGCTTCTGAATATGAGAGAGAACATCTTTCACTTTTTTTTTTTTTTTTTTTTTTGCGGTACCAGGGATTGAACCCAGGGGTGTTCTACCTCCACGCTATACCCCGGCCCTATTTTTTTTTATACTTTATTTTGAAACCGGGTCTCACGAAGTTGCGGAGGGCCTCATTAGGTAGAGAGAGAGAGAGAGAGAGACAGGGAGAGAGAGAGAGAGAGAGAGAGAGAGAGAGAAAGAGCTGAGGCTGGCCGCGAACCCAGATCCTCCAGTCTCCGCCTCCCAAAGTACTGGGATTACATGCGTGCGCCACCACGCCTGGCTCTTTCACTTTTTTTGACTGAGTAATCTCACTTAGCATAATATTTTCCAGTTCCACCCATTTCCCTGCAAATGACATAATTTTGTTCTTTATGGCTGAGTAGAATTCCATTGTGTATATATCCCATAATTTTGTAATATATTCATCTGTTGATGGACATCTCAGCTGGTTCCATAGTTTGGCAATTGTGGAATGTGAAGCTGTAAACATAAATATGCATGCATTACTATGGTAGTCTGGTTTCAGTTCTTTTGGTAGATACCCAGGAGTGGTATAGCTGGGTCATATGGTAGGTTCATTTCCATTTTTCTGAGGATGCTCCACACTATTTTCCAAAGTGGTTGCACTAATTTGCAATCCCACCAACAGTGTATTAGAGTTCCTAATTCTCCACATCCTCACCAGCATTTACTACTGTTTGTGTTTTTAATGATTGCCATTCTAATTGAGGTCAGGTGAAATCTCAGGGTAGTTTTGATTTGTATCTCTCTGATTGCTAATGATGTTGAACATTTTTTCATATATTTATTGGCCATTGTATGTCTTCTTTTGTGAAGTGTCTATTTAGTTCACTTGCCCATTTTTTGATTGGGTTATTTTTTGTGTTGTCTTTTGAAATGTGTGATCTAGCCAGCCCTAGTGGAGAAAAGTTTAACACTTTTCTGACTTTGGGTGGATAGGACTGTGAATTCTTTTGGCTTTTACCCTCATGACAATGCTGCCAAAATATGCATTAAAAAATCTGTAAGCATCTTGTTAATCCACAGATTCAGCCACTTTGCTATCTTTCTTGTGAACTCATCACATGCTATAGATGTTACTTTAGAACATTTTAGAGCAGCCTTTCATACAGATTGGCAAATTTCCTCTTCCATTTTCTAGATGTACTGTAAGGTTGATTCATTAGTATTAAACTGTCAGCTAACAGCATTGTAAACAAAGCTTATCTAATATACATATTTTCTCTGTAAAGCTCATCACATCCTTCTTATGCTTAGGAATACTGGAAGCCCTTCAACATTGTTTGGGGACCATTATAAACAGTGAAATCACCAACACAAAGCACACACAAAAAAAGTGAAAAACAGTACTGAAGAGACTGGGAAAAGGGCCCTTGTTTCATAGTGCTTATAGTTCTGCTGATAACAAAAAGGCAGAGTGTCACCGTGTCAACCCCAGCTGGGACCATGTACACAAAGTGACTCAAAGATTTCCCTACTCTGCACATGATTGCAGATGGCTGAAGGGGTAACAAGTACAGTTCATGATTAGGCAACCTCATAAATGTAGAATCTGTCCATAATGAGAATCAAGTGCATTAACATAAAGATCCAACTGACAAGAAAGTTTGTTGAACATGCTTAACTGTGGAGCCAAGTTAGTTTCTACTGTAACTCTTGTTTCCAATTGGAGGTTGCTTTTCTGTTTGTGAGAGAGTTCAAGTTATTTTGTGGCTTTTGTTACTACTATACAATGGAAAGTAGAAGCTTTGTCAGTGTAGAACAGTACTATTTTTTTTAAAAAAATTAAAATATGATTGAAACAAAAATGAAGTACTTTTGCCTTGAGGGATTTTTTCTTTCAAGTTTTGAGGGTTTTATTATTTCCTGTATGCTGTGTGTAACCTTTGGTAACTGTGGCAATTTACTTATACATGCGCCTTGAGAAACTGTTCATTCATTCATCTGCAAAGGCAGTGAAGGGTCCTGGGTTTTGCAAAATTTTCCTAGATAGGGATGTCAACCAAAATGGCAGAGTAGGGAAATCCAGGTCTCTGCTTCTCCACAAAAGCAGCTAATGAGCTGACAAAAGTGTCAAAATCAATTTTTGCAGAACTCTGGAATCTAGTCAAACATGTATAACCACTAAGGGAAGGCTTATTAAAAAACAAGCTGCTGCTTTACAGTAAGGAAACATTGTGACATTAATTGTCCACCTACTGTCCTCTACAGAGCAAATCTGTGGTGGCCTTGTGTAGAACAATTTATATTTTAAGGTGTATTGATTATGAGTTTGTAGTATGTTGTATAATTTCTGAGAAGTCTACCATAATTGTTATTCAAATATTTTTTCCTGCACCATTCCCATTTTTTTTTCATCTTCTACTTCTCTCATTCCAATACTATGGATACTATTATCCTATAGTTCTTGGATCTGAGATCTTTATTCTTTCTCTTTGCATTTTGGTTTGGGGAGTTTTTATTAATAAATCTTCAAGCTCACCTACTTTTTTTTTTGCTATGTTGAGTCTACTGATGTGAGACCATTAAAGTCATACTTCACTTGTTAGGCATTTTTTATTTCTAGCATTTTATTTCCATTCTTTCTTAGAATTTATGTTTGTTATTCTCAAAACATGGCTTTGCAAATGACTATAAACTGGCAATAGTCTTAGGTATTCCAAGGGACTGTGACCTGATCTTCCATAGCTCTAATGGTTTTAAAGAAACCGCATCTAGACTACAGTTTCTGGAATTAATATGCATTATGTAGTTTGAAACCCTAATTTCAGGTTGTTACATTTTCTTGGTAAATTACCCCTTTAGCATTAAGTAAAGCACCTCTTTAACTCTCATAATTTTTCTTAATATGATGCCTACTCTTTGATATTAGTGTGGCCACTCCTGCTATTAAGTGTTTAGCATTTGCATTGTATATCCTTTTTCATTCTGGCTTTTAAAAACGTACTTTTATTGGTGCCCTGTAATTATACATCATAGTGAGGTTCAGAGTGATAAAAAAAAAAACATGCACACAGCACTTTGTGTGTTTCCTTCTGGATCCCATGCTACTCCCTCCCCTTCTCCATACATGTTATTGAGATTGGTATTTATAATTTCACATAAGTATATAGTATTATTTTAATTGTTACCTTCATAAAGTCTCCTATAACCTCTCCCTCCCCTAAACCCCTTCCATCTCTCCACTAGAGTTTCTCCTCCTTCATCCGAAGTCCCTTTGGTTATCCAGGTTTCTCTAGCTTCACATATGAGAGATAACATACAACTGTTCATGTTCTAAGACTGGATAATCTCACTTAGCATAATATTCTTCATTTCCTTCTATTTTCCTGCAAATGACATAATTTCATTCTTTATTTTTAATACACTTTTATTGGTGTATCATAGTCTCACATCATAATGTAAATTATGTTGATAGTGACATACATGCACACACCACGCAGTGCACTTTCCCCAGGTCCTTCCTCATTCCCTCCTTCCCCTATCAGGGTACTGAGAGTGACATTGGTATTTTCACATATGTACATAAAGCCACTGGTAATAGTCCCCTCATTGATCCTCACTCTTCCCCTGCCCCTTCCCCTAGACCACCTCCCTGGCTCCACTGAAGTTTCTTCTCCATTATCTGGAGTCCCTCTGGTATCGCAATTACTCCCTAGCTTCTGCATATTAGGGAAAACATGACCCATCACTTTCTGTGACTGGCCAATCTCACTTAACATAATGTTCTCCAGGTCCTTCCATTTTCCTGAAAATGACATAATCTTGTTCTTCATTATTGCTGAGTAGAATTCCATTGTGTGGATATCTCATAATTTTGTTATCCATTCATCTGATGATGGACACTTAGATTGGTTCCATAATTTGGCTATTGTGAGTTGTGCTGATATGAACATAGATATGCATATATTACTGTAATTCTCTGATTTCATTTCCTTTGGAAAGATACCCAGGAGTGGTATAGCTGGATCATATGGTGGATCCATTCCCAGTTTTCTGAGGAATCTCTACACTGATATCCATAGTGGCTGAACTAATTTGCAATCTCACCAACAGCATATAAGGGTTCCAATTTCCCCACATCTTTGCCAGCAATTGCTGTTTTTTGAATTCTTGATGATTGCCATTTTGATTGGGGTTAGATGGATTCTCAGTGTAGTTTTGATTTGCATCTCCCTGATTGCTAATGATGTTGAACATTTTTTCATATATTTATTGGCCATTTGTATCTATTCTTTTGTGAAGTGTCTATTTAGTTCAGTTGCCCATTTCTTGAGACTTTGAAACTACTAGAGAAGGGCATAGGTCCAACACTCCAACATATAGGCACAGGTAGATACTTCCTCAACAAGACTCCCAAGCTCATAAAATTGAAACAAGAATTAATAAATGGGATGACATTAAACTAAAAAGTTTCTGCTCATCAAAGGAAGCCATCAATCGTCTAAAGAGAAAGCCTACAGAATGGGAGAAGATCTTTGCCAGGTATCCCTCTGATAGAAGACTAATATCTAGAATATACAAAGAATTTAAAAGACTTTACACTAATTTTGTTCTTTATATCTGAGTAAAATTGCATTGTGTGTATATAGCACAGTTTTGTAATCCATTCATCTACTGATGAACAAATAGGCTAGTTCCATAATTTGGCTATTGTGAATTGTGCTGCTATAAATATAGATATCCATGTATTTCTGTGATATTCTGATTTTAGTCCCTTTGTAAAGATACCCAGGAGTGGTATGCCTGGGTCATACAGTGGTTCCATTCCTAGTCTTCTGAGGAATCTCCTCACTGATCTCCATAGCCGCTGTATCAATTTGCAATCCTACCACTAGTCTATTAGGGTTCTTATTTCCCCACATCCTCACAGCATTTATTGTTGTTTGTATTCATGATGATTGCCACTGTAACTGAAGTTAGATGGAATCTCAGTTTTTGTGTTTTATTTAAAGTGGGTGTATTTTGGATGGCACCTAGATGAACCTGCTATTTCATCAGATTTGATCTTTTACTTGTAATTACTTGTAATACTTGAATTAAATTTGCCATTATTTATTTACTTTTCTGTATTTTATGCCTGATTTTAGAATAATTGAGTATTGTTTACATTTCCATTTATATCTACTATTGACTTAGGGCACTGTTTAAATACTTTTAAGTGATTGTCTTAGAGTTTAAAATTTGTAAGTGTAATTTATCACAATTAAACTTCTATAATTTTATACTTCCTGATGCATAATATAACCTTAGAAGAAAAATATTCTTATTCTTTGTGCTATAGGGTATAGTTTTCTTTGCTTAAAAATTACCGCATTTCCAAGGTTTATGTTAATTACCTTATTTATTATGTGCTTCCAACTCTGACCCTTCCAATTTTCTTAGGCTTTTTTGAAAATTTTCAAGAGTACCTAGCACCTTCTAATAATTTAATATTTTTGTGTAACGAATACTGGCTCTTTCCATTATAAATATGTTTAATTAAGATATTTGTGTGTAGTTTACTTATGAATATATAAAAGTACCAAGAACAGTACTTAGCATTCATTCAGTAGGTTTTAATAAATATTTTGTAGCATTAACAGAAAGATTCACTTGTGTAAGATGAATAAATTCTATAGATCAGCTCTAAAACATTGTGCTTATTGTTGGAAATGCTGTAATATGCACATAAATAGATATTTCTTAGATTAATGAATAAACTTGAAGGAGTCTGTTAAAATCACTGAAAATTTAGATGTCACCACTCTCAGATATTTTGAGGAAATTTAACTTTGTAAATTTTGTGTGTGGTGTACGTCTCGTAAATTAATTTTAGATGCCTAACCATGTAAACTTATATATGTTTGGAAGTACTTGAAGAGTTTTAGGCTAATGATTTAGAAATGAATTAAGTAGACCACAAGGATCTACTGAAAAGTTTTGAATATTGGAAGAAACACAGAAAGGAATCATATGAGGGCTGAGCCTCTTGTTTGTCAACTACAAGTGCCACCAGAGAAATTGACAGCGATACCAAGGAACAGATTCTTGTAGGTTTTCTGGAAACTGAAAAGAATAGGAAGAGGAAATAATAGTATGAAAACCAATAATTAAAATACGGTAATTCTGGTAATTATCACAGCACTTCTTAAAAGAGAAAACTTGAAAGGAATGTGGATCTACTAATGGAAGTAAACAAAGAAAACACGAGCTGAAACCAAAGATATGCTTGCAAATTAATAGGTGGAATTTTACCTGAAGATGTTTTATTAGATTATTTTTAATCAACAAATTAAAGTATTTTGGCACTCAAAACTTTTACTTGGTTTAACAATACTTTCCACCATTTGATTTAATACTGGCCCTTTAGCTCTTCTCTTGTGAACTTGCTGCTTCTTCACATGTAAATATAAAGATTGCTCATATGATTCCTGAAGCACAAATGTTATTACTTTTTCATGATAACTTCATTGCTCAGTATCACATATTATTAGGTGTAAGTTACCTTTAAGAAATCTTAAGAAATGATTGAACTTTTTAAAAAAAATAATTGCCCAAGTTTAATAGAATCCAACTACTTCAACAGCCTATTGGTGTGTGTTTAATTTTTTTCTTTTTTTTACAAAAGGTGTGTTTTGTTTCTTTTTATATACTTGACAACACTGCATTATGTATAAACTCATAGACCTCTAACATTTACATGCATCACCTCATTTTCAAGTATCCCAGAAATACTACGGAACATATGGGTAAATACACAAAATATCCCAAGGCACACAACTAATATAGAATGTGTAGCACTGAAGGTGGAGTGTGGCTGGAGTCAGAATCCCAAGACATAATGGCTTACCCTTTCCTCCATAGAGCAGTTTGATATAAGGCCCCACATAAGTGGCAACCAAAAGATGTTGAAAGTGAATGCTTACTTTTGATGTATGAGATTTTAGTTGTCTCTGAACATGGCAAAGGATTTGGTAAAAGCAAAGAACAGGTATAAAGGTATGATTCATATTAAAAGTAAGGCCTCCTCCAAAAAAATCTTTGAAAATCAAGTAATCTTTATCAGCAAGTCCTCCTTTAGCTTTAGTCTTAAAGTAAAATTGGAAAAGAAATAGAATAAATTTTCATTATTAAATCATTGACTAGTTCACAGGAGAAGTTATAAATTAGGCAAGAATACACATCTCCCATCAACAGAGTTCATGGGAATTTCTAAAAATCTGTAGTATGGATACTTTAGTATGGATATCTTTAGTATGGATAGTAGTAAATAGGAAGGTCCCAATGTCTTTGGTAAATGTCATGCCTTTTCTTTAAGAGTAAAGTTGTCAGTAAAATACTTATTAGATTCCCAGTCTCACCACAATCTCAATATTGTACACTGTTAAGCTTTACGGAATAGCTAGAGATCATCTGCATATCTTGTTTTAGAAATTAGAAAAATAAAGTCAAGTAAAATTGCCTCACTAATTTGTTAAGACACAGGCCAGAACTAGGAGAGAAACCCATTGACTTGGATGGTCTATCTACCTCATCAGGGCTTGTTCTGGATGTTTACTATTCCCCCAAAAGGGCCATGTGTTCAGGGACTGGCCCTTAGGATGGTGCTTTGGGGAGGAGGGGAGGGGCCCTGTGGGAGGTGCTTGGATCATTGAGGACATGAGGTCAGTGAGGACTATGAAGCAGATTACAGGATCTCAGCCCCTTCCTCTAACTAAAATTTTCCTGGCCATGAACTAAACAGTTTTCTCTGCCACCTGCTCCTCACCATTGCCATCTAACACAATCATCCTTGCACCTAACACAACCACCTGACCATGGCCTGGGACCTTCAAAACTGTAAACCAAAACAAACTTTTTCACTTTATAAGTTAATTATTTCAGGTGTTTCATTGTAGGTATGGAAACCCGACTAACATACATTGAGGTTCTGGCAAATCACAAGACTAAATGCTCATCACCGCTGTGGCTTTGCCTTTTGGAACTGTCATGCCAGTTATAGTCACTAGGTACCATTCAGATTCCCTAAAAGCTCACCTAAAAATTCCTTACAGGTTGCTTTTTGTCCTGCACAGAAGATAATGATGGTCAAGAACATTCACATTCCTAATATTGAAGATGTTTATCTTAGTTTAACACTAAAATTTTTATTTTAATATATAAATTAGTATTGGAAAAAGATTATTTAATCTCTTTTATATATGAAATAGAATTGTAGAATTGAAGGGACAACAAAATATTGTTTTCTCTTGATTTTGTAAGCAATACAAAGTAATTATGAAAATTATGAAAATACAAAACATATGAAGAGAAATTTAAAAATCCAAGAGTGATCTAAGTATATTTCACTTCTGAAATTGTATATTTCCTTACACAGAGAGTTGTATATGTATCATCATAAACAAGATATAGAACAGTTTAATCACTAAAATTATCTCATCCTCCTTTTTAGTCAACTCTTGCCCTTTCCCCTGCTTCTGGCAGCCACTGATCAGGTATTTCTCCCCTATAATTTTGCATTTTCCAGAATGACATAAAAATGGAATTAAACAGTACTAGCATTTTGAAATGAGAGGTGTTTTATGTGAGGCATATGGTGACAAGGGAGTCACAATATGTTAAAATGAAAAAGACATCAATGTTGTACAAGATATATTGAGTGTAATTTCTGAGGATAGGAGAACATTACATCAAATGGCACAGGTGTGTGTGTAAACTGACATTTCATCTTTTTTACCTCATCTAATCCTTACAATCCTATGAATTACATGTTTTTACTAGCCACTCATTACAAATAATAAACTAAAGCACAGATGAATCTCTTAATAAAAGTCACATACTTAGTTAGGCCAACCTAGAATTCTCACCCATATAATGTGGTATCACAATATGTCTTTCTAACAACTCTGAGTATTTGGCATATATTCTAATATTAGTTTGTTTTAGATAATTTTGTAAAATTAGCATGAATTGTTTTAACCTATAAAATGTTATAAATGATTTTTAATGTCATACAAAATTATACCCCAATTAATGATGTGGTTGGCCTCTCATGATCTTTTGATCTCCTAAGAATTAAAGTAGTTCAACAACATAAGAATAATGCTCAATAGATCATGATGGTTGAATGTATCTCATTCTTTTGGTTTACTTTCTTATACAGTAAAGCAATCAACATTATTTCGTCTTTTCATGTATTTCAACGAAATTCACTAGATTTTGATTGTTTTTCTACATATGTCATGTTTCATTGTGTTCTTTTGTATGTGTGTGTGATACTGGGGATTGAACTCAGGAGCATTCTACCTCCGAGCTACACCCCTACCCCTATTTTATATTTTATTTTGAAACAGGGTCTTACTAAGTTGCTGAAGGCTTTGCCAATTTGCTAAGAGCTGGTCTCGAATCTGTGTCCTCCTGTCTCAGCCTCCCAAGTACTGGGATTACAGGCATGCACTACCATGCCTGGCTCATTGTGTTCTTTAGAAAATGAACAAATAAAGTGCAATGGTATCTATCATCACAAAAGAATTAGGAATCTTTCAAAGTGTTCATTGGGCCTCATCTCTGAATTCAATCTGGAAATTATAACTTTCTTATCAATTGATGTCATCATTGGACTTACCCTGGAAATAAGTTTTTATTTATGTGATGCTTATTAGAAATAATGAGATATTTGGTGGTGCTGGGTGTCTAACCCAGGGCTTTATTCATGCCAAGAAAGTGCCCTAGCACTGAGCTATACAAGTTGAATGGATGAAGAAAATGTGGTGTATGCACACAACAAAGTTTTACTCAGTCATTAAAAATAAACAAAATTATGTCATTTGCAGGAAAATAGATGGAGCTAGAGAACATCATGCTAAGTGAAATCAATCAGAAAACCAAGGCCCCCATGTTTTCTTTCAAATGTGGAAGCTAGAGAAAGAGAGGGAACAAAAATGGACCTCATGAAAATTATGAGAGAGATGAGTAGGGTAGTAAAAGAGGTAGGTAAGAGGAAGGGAAAAGGGTGGTATGAGGAAGAAAACAGACCGAATAATGTTATGTACATATATGAAAATATCACTGCAAATCTTACTATTGTGCACAATTATAATGCACCAATAATTTTTTAAAAGAAATAATATGATATTATAAAATCTTTCCTTGAGTATGTTGATATAGTTCAAGGAAGGGCTAGATTCAACATAGATTCCTCTTTCATCTCTGTTGTGACATCTTTCATCTCTGTTGGGGAATGAAAGTTGGGCAAGGCATCATTGCTTTGTCATTTCTGATGAAGGACAGCCTTTGATATATTTATTTGGAAATCATAAAATTTAAAATAGCATATTGTCCAACTGTCCATTATATAGTTTTCTTTAGAATTGCATTTATATACTCTAATGGCCTATCTTTTTAATAGATTTATTGAAGCATAATTGATACACAAAAACCCTGCAATACTATATATATATATTTTTTTTATGGTGGATTTGGACATATGCAAATACACCCTGATACCATCATCACAATCAAGATGATAAGTGTATCTATCACCTCCAAATGTTTATTTTTGTCCTAACTCTTCCTTTTTGGTATGAAGGCTTAATATGAGATCTATAACTCTTAACATTTTAATAATAAAGGGCTGTGTAAACTGTAGGATCTATGTAGTATGGCAGATCTAGAAACTTATTCATCTTGTAGAACTGAAACTTTATATTTATTGAACAACATCCTTCAATTCCCTCTCCCTGGCAAACCACTATTCTATCATTTGCTTCTACAAGCTTGATTAATTTAGATACTTCATATAAATGAAATCATTCTATTTGTCTTTCTGAGAGTGGCTTATTTCACTTAGCATAATGTCTTCCAGGTTTATCCATGTCATTGCAAATGGTAGAATTTTCTTCTTTATCAAAGTAGAATAATATTCCATTTTATGTGCATACCATGCTTTCTTTACCCATTTATCAGTTGATTGATATTTGGGTTATTCCTTTATTCTGGCTATTGTGATGATATGGGAGTGCAGATGCATCTTGAGATTCTGTTTTCAATTCTGTTGGATATACACCCAGGAGTGGGATTGCTGGATCATATAGTTGCTCTTCTTTTAAAAAATTTTTCTGAAGACCCTCCATCTGTTTTCCATAGCAGCTGAACCATCACTTTTAGACTATGTCACAAATTAAACTTCATAACTAATTTAAAGATTATTTCATCTGAGGATGGCAGTTAAAATATTATAAAAATATTTTAGAAGTATGCAAAACAGTAGATAGGACAAAAGCACTGTAGAAGGTTATTTAAAAACGGATTTGAACTCATATCGATTTAGAGCCTGAGGCCAATTAAAGTCAAACAAGTAGATGGGACAAGAAAGAGCTATATGTCAACATCTATTTCTTTTTAGATTTGTTTAATAACTGGCTAAATGTTTGTGAAATGGCTAATGCGAGATCTTTGTCGGGGCAAATTTATTTAAATTAAAAATATTGATTAAATTTGTTACCTATAGTACTTATGGAAGTGAACTTTTACTGTGAAAAGAATCACTTTTTGGCTACTTTCTGTGCAAATCTGACATTAGCGACTATTTGGAGAGTACCCTGAATTAGATGTGGTGATGGGAGAAGTTTAGTGAAGATTAAAGTTTCAAACTTCAAATCAGGTAATGTGCTGTCACCTTAAAAAGTGACAACAATAAGCAACTAAGATGAACTTTGGTCAGTTATTGAACTTCACATTTTGATGGCTATTTTTAGTCCTATGCCTTAGCAGTTATTCATACCTTTATCTGATATATCTGATACATTTAATTCTTTGCCTTACTTAATGAAAAACTGAATACATTTTTATTATTCCATACAAAATGGACAAAAACTTACCAATATAACAAATATATGTTGAAGTTCTACAGTAAGAAATAAATGGATATTCAGTCAATTGCACAGTATTTAGAAAATGATTTTATTCTAAATTAATCAGGTACATATCATACACTCATTATATGCAAAATCTAGCAAGGAAAGTAAAGTTAGAAGGCCCCAATTATTTCCACAGATGGTTTAAAACTTAGTAGTGAGAATGAAATAAACAAATAGCTGTTATGCAAGATGGAGTAATATATCACAAAAGAAATATAGAAAGTCTGTCATAGATATTCCTAGAAGGAACAGAAAATGGAAATTCATAAAGTGGAAAATAAAAATCAAAAGCTTAAATAAAGTTTTAAGGCAAAAAGGTAAGCTGCAAATATATTAAAGGTCAAAATAACCATATGTCATATAGTTAAAATAAATAAATATGAGGTTTACATTTATTGAGACTCAGTAATAAAGAAATAATTAGATGGTTAAGCAATTCAATAAACATATGTTGAGCTGCTGATTTAAAAAGATAAATAAAATTAACACAGCCATTGGCTTCTAATTACTTACACTGTAGTGGAAGAAAAAAGTAAGTAAACATTTTACAATAAATTTGCATTTTACAACTTAACAATAAATTTTATAATTTCAAAGATGCTATAAACATAGGTCTATCTAACTCAGGCTTTGTTGATCATCAGCAAAGGAGTTTGGAAAAAAAGTAGATTCTATACTGTACCCTAAAAATGAGTAAGGATTATCCATCCGGTCTATGTGAGTGCTGGTACAGTGTTAAGGTACTTTTATGCAAGCATGTCTGTTTATCTATAAAAGAATTATAAAACTGTGTTATAAATGTTTGCTTTTTCTGATTTCTTCACTTCACATTCATAAAAATACTGTCATCCCTCTACTATACAACTGGCTAACATGAAAACCATCATGTTTATGGTCTCTTGTTCTTTTTTTTGCTGTACCAGGAATAAAACCCAGGGGCGTTCTACCTCCAAGCTACACCCCCGGCCCTATTTTTTATCCTTTATTTTGAAACCGGGTCTCACTAAGTTGCGGAGGGCCTCACTAAGTAGCTGAGGCTGGCCGCATACACGGATCCTCCGGTCTCCGCCTCCCAAGTACTGGGATTACAAGCGTGCGCCACTACGCCAGACTCTTGTTCTTGACACTGTTTTGCCTTTATGAATTAAAAAAGTAATCCAGACCCCTTTGAAGAAAGGAAAATTGCAACAATGTGGCTTTAAATCATTCTACCTTCCAAATTCCATAAGGAGAAAAACAAGACAAGCAGCAAAATAAACAGATATTACATAGAATATAACATTAATAAATCGACATGACAAGTAATCTCAATGAACCGTAAAATGAATGGGTAATTTAAAACCACCCATAGTACTAGATCCCACAAAGAAACAACCCAGGTTTACCAGCAGTGCATACCTATGTAGAGAGAGTAGCCTCAACAACCCAATGAGCCTAGCACACAGAAATGGCCTGTGGGTATTCACTTGCTAATTGAGAGGACCTGTTGTCAGTAAGTAATTCTACAAGAAAGAAGCTTCTACAAGCTTCATTTAAAAACAGCTTTATTCAAATATAATTCCATAAAAATTTACCTGTCTTAAGTGTATAATTTGTTTTGGTAAAATTACAAGGTGTTACAGTCATCTCAGCCCACTCAATTTTAATGTATTTTCTTCATTCCAAAAATATCCTTTGAATTTTTCTTACTCACCCACATTCTTAATCCTAGTACCAGTCAACTGGAAATCTACTTTCTGTCTCATTTATGGCAATTTCATATAAATTAAATCATCACATATGTGAAAAGTTTTTTGTGTGTGTCTAGATTATTTTTTATAGTAAATGTTATCGAGGGTCATCCATGTTGCAAATATCAGTGTTTTTCTCCTTTGAATTGCTGAATACCAATAAAATAAAATATTTATTTATTTAACCTATTCCACTTTATAGACATCCACAGCTTATTATTCACCCACTAGTTGGTACACGTTGGCTGTTTTCAGTTTGGGTGTATTATGTATCGTGGTGCTGTAACCATTACATATAAATCTGTGTAGGCATGTTTTCACTTCTCTTGGGTCAATTTATAGGCGTGGTATTTCTGGGTCATGTGGAAAATTTGCATTTAAGTTTATAAGAAAATGCCAAACCATTTTACCATTTTACTTTCCTTCCTGCAAAGAATGAAGATACCAGTTTTTCAACATCCCCACCAATCTGTGTCTGTCTTTTTTTGTCAGAGTCATTCTAGTGGTTATAACATGGCATATCATTGTTTTAATTTGCATTTTCCTAATTATGATGCTAAGCATCTTTTCCTATGCTAATTGGATAATTCACATCTCTGATGAAATGTCTATTCAAAACTTTTCTCATGTTTTAAAGTGGACCACTTTTCTTAAGTAATTGAGTTGTAAGATTACTTCATAAATTTGAACACAAGCACAAGTTCTTTATCAGATACAGGATTTGAAAGCATTTTCTCCCAGGTTGCATTTTGTCCTTTTATTTTTTTTAATATGACCCTAGAAGAGCGAATTTAAAAAAAAATCTTAAAAAATTTCTTAACAAATTTATGAAACACTGATTACAAATTTAAAAATTCTGTGTTTGTGGATTTGTTTCTATCTATTCTGTTCCATTGGTCTATGTGTCTATTTTTCTGCCAGTACTATGCTGATTTTATTAATATAGCTCTGTAGTATAATTTGAAATCAGGAATTGTGATGCCTCCTGCATGGTGCTTATTGCTGAGAATTGCTTTGGCTATTCTGGGTCTTTTGTTTCTTTATGAAATTAATGACTGATTTTTCTCCACGTTCATAGCAGCACAATTCACAATAACTAAATTATGGAACAAACCTAGATGTCCATCAACAGATGAATGGATTACAAAACTATGGAAAATACACTCAATGAAATTCTACTCAGCACTAAAGAATAACAAAATAATATCATTTGCAAAAACATGGAAGAACCTGGAGAGCATTATGTTAGGTGAGATCAGCCAATCACAGAAAGAGAAGGGTCATATGTTTTCTCTAATATGCGCAAGCTAGGGAGGAGTTGAGATACAAGAGGTTCTCCAAACAATGGTGGAGAAGCCTCAGTGGAGCCAGGGAAATGGTCTAAGGGAAGGGGAAGGGGAAGAACGAAGTTCATTAATAGAATTACTACCATTGCCATGTGTACATATGAGAATATACCAATGTCAATCTCAGTACTCTGTATTGGGGAAGGAAAATGGGGAGGTGGGGGGAGAATGGGGAGGGGGGCACCAAGTGCTGTGCGCATGTATGTTACTGTCAATTTGATTTTCATTATGATGAGAGACTATAATGCACCAATAAAAGCACATTTTTAAAAAAATAAAAATTCTAAATGCTTGTTTTTGCCTTTACTGTATCTATGATTTTTATAATATATTGACTAATTGTATATATTTCTGGGTATAAAGCAGCATTATGATTTTAATTAAAAAGATAAAAGCAAAAAACTACTAGAAGAAAACAAAGGGTAAAATGTATATAATAGTGATCAGAGCAAAGATATTTTAGATTTAACCCCCAAAGCACATGCAACATACTAAAAATAAATAAATAAAATTATATCAAAACAAAAATATTTTGTGTAACGAAAGGAATAATACAGAGAAAACCTATGGCCTAGGGGAGAAAATATTTTCAACCATACATCTGATAAGGACTTAATATTCAAAATACATAAGAAACTTCAACAAATCTATAGAAAGAAAGTAAATAATCCAATTAATAAATGGGTAAAGGATTTTAATGAATATTTTTCAAAAGAAGATAACAAATGGCAAACAGATATATGAAAAGTGCTCAAGATTACTAGTCATTAGGGAGGTAAAAATTAAAACCACCATGTAATATGAACTTATACCTGTTCAAATGGCACCAGGGATAAAAATGCAAAGGCTAAACCATTCATAGCCCATTCAGGTGATGTAAAACATTAATAAAAATGTCAACAGTACCTAATAATTATTGAAAATTCTATGAGCCAAATACTTTTCTAAGCATTTCACGTGTGGGTGTTATTTACTAGTAGCCCTGGGAAGCACATATTGCTATTTGGCCTATTACACATAATGAGTCTGAGGTACATAGACCACATAAATCGCTCAATCATATGTAGTTGAAAAATACTCATAAAGTTGATATTTCTGGAAGAAAAATTAGGTATTAATTGGGGAGAGTTGATCAGAAGAAGTGTAATTTTAACTCAGATTGACTATACTGAGGTTTAAAAGGCACAGAGAGAAGCCAGGAGGCTGAATGTGGGCTGTACACATGGTAGTTTCATGATGTTCTGAAATGTGTCCATGAAATAATATTGGGCTACATATGAGAATACCATTAAGAGGCCCTTGGAGAAAATGATGTTGTAATCATCTCACCAGTCTCTTCCACACATAGTATTTATATTCTTTTGAAAAAATAATGTAGTTGTTGGACAGGAGGTACAAAAAAGGAAATAAAAAAACTTACAAATATGTTGAGAAAGAAATAGGGAGAAGTGTCTAAATATACCAATGAAACAGACAGCAAGCTGTCAGATGGGCCAAAAATAAAAACAGCAACTCATATGTCAAAAAATCCAAATGACTTTAGTTGCTTAAAAGGTCAAGAGAGTTATAATATAAATGCAGCACAGGAAAATATCATACCTTTATAGAAAACTTTAAAAGCCATATGATACCTAGAACATAGATTTAAGACTCTCCTACCATTGGGAACACTTAAGAATATTGCTATTCAGAAATTTAAAAATACTTAGAAAGGTGCCATACTTAAGAGATATTGAGAAACAATTTAAAACATCTGGAATAAGGGAATTAAAGAGACAAGCTACAAAATTACAGGGCTAAGTGAAGACTTGGTCCTTCTAGTATGTATTGGGAAAAGACAGTAAAGAAAAGTGGCATATTTCACTTCAATGTTAGCTTTTGTTTTAATGTGTCAGGGGTCCCATAGAAATTAAATATAAACTATTAACTATGACAGCAAATAGAATTTGTCACCATTAAGATTTTTGTAGGGAGATTTAACTTTAGAAAATCAGCCTGAATGTCAAATTTTGATTATTATATTTTCAACTCATAATGGTGACTTTTTTGGGAAGTCCTTCAGTAGATTTTATCTATGTAAGTAGGCTTAATATAATTTAATATAAAGAAATAATAGACACATAAATAAAACACTTCCTTGCAACACAACCATTAAAAGTGATTTTGATATGTATTTTCTGACATGGAAAAATGTTAATATATTCAGAAGTGAAGTGAAATTTTCAAATATAAAACTTAGTACGCATTGCACATATTTCCAAAGGACTAAGCACTTCTTAAACATATAAAAACAAACAAACCAAATCTTTCTTCAATTCGGCTATTTTAAAAATAACTGACTTTTTCTGAAAAAAATTCAAAATCACTAAAAAAATTCAACAGATGTTTTTCAAACTTTATCACTGGCTGGTAAAGTTTCAGGTATTTTAAGGTTTCTATTTTACTTTGCCTCTAGATAGTCTAGTGTTTATAAAATTAACATATCCTGGGGATAATGAAAATTCAATATAGAAAGGGCTTATAAAAGAAATGAAGAAAAGTAGCAGGGGAGGCTGTTCTAAAGGTGATAAATATACTTATTTAGAAATTGATGTTTTTCCAATTGTTTTTCCCATGCATGAGGTGGGCAGGAGGGATAATAACTGTATCCATCCCAAGAGCCAGAGTCACTGGTTACTTACCACATTTTCACTCCTCCAGGGCCCAAAGTTCATCCCAGATGCTCCCACTTCTGATTCATAGAGCTCTTTCAAATCTGTGAGAACTCGCATATCAATTCTTTCCATATCACACCTCTTCCTAGGTCACCCAAGATTACAGGCACCTGGAATGATTCAGATTGAGATAGGATAGCAACAGAAGCTGAGGTGTAAATAAAAATAGTGTTCCCAAGCAGTTCCAACATGTATTCAGAACATTAACATATCATGTCACTTTGCAAAAAGTAACTGAACATTCCTAAATTTTCAGAATCAACCTATTTAATAATTTATTTTAAAAATTGTCTAAGCTTTATAACCAAAAGTAGAAAGAATAGTTCAATGAAAACCCACTTATCCTTTACCTAGATTTAGCAGTTGTTTATATTTTGCTATGTATGCATGTACGTGTGTGCATATATATATATGTATATTATGTTTACAGTTTTTAAAAGTATCTTTAAACCATTTGAAAGTAAGTTGCAAGCATCATGTCACTTTTGCCCTGAAAATTTCTTTTTTTTTTTCGGTACCGGGAATTGAACTCAAGGGCATTCTACCTACAAGGTACACCCCCAGCACTATTTTTTATTCTTTATTTTGAAACAGGGTCTCACTAAGTTGCGGAGGCCTCACTAAATAGTTGAGGCTGGCCGCGAACCCGAATCCTCCGGTTTCAGCCTCCCAAGTACTGGGATTACAAGTGTGCGCCACCACGCCCGGCTTTGCCCATGAATATTTCAATGCGATCTTCTAATAAGGACAGTCTTTATATATAAGCACATTTCTTCTATATAACCATCATATCACCCAAAGAAATGACATTTTAAAATATAATTTGCTGTACACATCATATTTAAACTTCATTTTTAAATTAAAAATATCTTCTAGAGCTTTGGTTTCAACTCAAGGTCCAATCATATTTCATTCATTGCATTTGGATGTATTTGTTCACTCTCTTTAATCTAGATCAAACCTATGCCTGTTTTTAAAATAAAGCTTTTATTTTATTTTTTTATTTTTATTTTTTTTGCGGTACCGAGGATTGAATGCAGGGGCGTTCTACCTCCGCGCTACGCCCCCGGCCCTATTTTTTATACTTTATTTTGAAACCGGGTCTCACAAAGTTGTGGAGGGCCTCACTAAGTAGAGAGAGAGAGACCGAGAGAGAGAGAGAGAGAGAGAGAGAGAGAGAGCTGAGGCTGGCTGCGAACCCGGATCCTCCGGTCTCCACATCCCAAAGTACTGGGATTACAAGCGTGCGCCACCACGCCCGGCATAAAGCTTTTATTTTAAAGCAGCTTTAGTTCTAAAAAAAAAACATAGTACAGAATATACTCCACAACCAATTTTTCTTATTTTTGACCTTATAAAATTGTGGTATATTTATTACAATTTATGAGTCAATATTGATACATTATTATTTACTAATGTCCATAATTTAAATTTCCTTAGTATTTTTAACCTATTGCCTTTTTTCTTTTCCAGAATCCCATCCAGGTTATTATTTAGTTATTATATTTCCTCTTGGCTGGCTGTGAAGTTTCTTAGATTTTCCAATAATTTGATGACTTTGGCAATTTTGAGGATTACCAGTTAGGTATTTTGTAGAATTTCCCTTGATTTAACTGATGACATGGGAGAGAAAGACCACAAAGGCAAAATCGCCATCTTCATCGTACCATATTCTCTAGTTTGTTATACCTGCCAGAACAACATACTGTACAGTGGTGGCTTAAATAATAAAATTTTATTTTCATACAGGTCTGGAGGCTAGAATCCAGGATCAAGACATCAGCAAGTCGATTTCATTCTGAGGCCTCTCTTCTTTACCTGTAGGTAGCTGTCTTTTCTCCCTGTCTTTACATGACCCTTCTGTGTATATGTATCCTGATGTTTCTTTGTGTGTCTAAATTTTCTCTAACACTAGTTAGAGTGGATTAGAGTTCACTTTTAATTTAATCACCTGTTTAAAGACCCCCATCTCCAGCATAGCACTGTGGTGCATGTTTGTAATCTCAGTGCTTGGGAGGCTGAGATCGGAGGACTGCAGGTTCAAAGCCAGCCCCAGCAACTTAGCGAGGCTCTCTAAAACTTAGTGAGACCCTGTTTCAAAATAAAAAATAAAATAGGGCTGGGGGTGTCGCTCAGATATAGAATGAATGCCCCTGGGTTCAATCTCCAGCACTACTAAAAAAAAAAAAAGGACCCCATCTCCCACTACAGTTATGATCTGGGATTTCTAGGGGTTCAGGTTTCAAAATACAAGTTGGAAAGGGCATGCAATTTAGGTCATAACAAGGTCATACTATTAACATGACTTCACTGTTGATGTTGACCTTGGCTAACCAGCTGAAGGCGTGTTCATCAGACTTTCCCCTAGAAAATCACTTTTTTTCCCTTATTTTTCTACTCTACTGTGTAGAAAGAGGTCACTAGGTGAGATCCACACTAAGAGAGCAGAAAGTTATGTTTCCCCTTCCTTAGAAGGCAGTACTGACATGAATAATTTGGAATTCTGCATGGGAAATCTGTCTGTCCTATCTCATTTATTAATTTGTTCAAATCATTTATTTCTATCATTATGGATTTATGGATATATATATATATATATATATATATATCCATATATATACTTTGGGTTCTATCCCAGGCTTTTTGTGTCACTTTTTTTTTTAAAGCAAGGCCAGATGGCTTATAGAATGTCATGTAGTCTTATCTTTTCTGTAGTTCTCTTCACAGATTCAGGTTAAATGCTATGGCAAGAAGACCACATAAATGCTTTGTGTATTTCTGACTGCATTTCATTAGGAGGCACTTCAGTTAGACTGATCTGCTATTGGTGATTCTAAATTTGGTCATCTGATTAAGGTGATGATCCTCCTTTGGGAATCAGTATTTTCCTTTGTAGTTGGTAAGTAGCGTATGGGATGATTTTTGGAGAACATGTTTCCTAATGATCTTCCATCAGGGTTTTAGGATTTATTTTAGTTATTAGAGTAAGAGGCTTCAAAAGTATGGTTCATTTTTTCTAGTTCTATCGCTTGTTTACATTAGTTGGCACCTTCTGTAAAGCACTTTCCTCTTTATTTTTTCTCATTTTTAATGTTATTATCATGTTTACTTAATGGAGTTTTTCAATGTGCTATAATCCAGAGTTTTCATTATTCTTTTTGATACTAAAATAGTCTTGAATTGGGAGCATGGAAACCCCTTTACGCAGATTACTGATCTTTTGGCAGGACTGTTATTTTTTGAATTCTTCTTTTCCTTCTGACACATTTACTTTTCAAGGACTTTATTTTGAGTATGTTCTCATATGGTAATGAACAGTTAGAGAGCATAATGGTTCTGTCTCTCTTTCCTAGTACACATATAGCCTACCTAGCTTGGGCTTCCCTTCTATTTTGATGGTGGATGGCAATTTTCAAGTTCCAACTAGACATTCTCTCAACATTTTTTTATTTTTTTAAATTTATTTGCCTATCTTGTCTGTCCTTACCTGAAGTCAAATATTCTATGTTTAGATTTATGGTAACCCAATTCTTCATTTATAGAAATACATTTTCAAAATTTCTTTTTTTCTCTATCATAGATGGAAGCTTTGTACAATACAGTTACTCATAGACTATTTGGGGATTTTGCTACTAATTTATTTACTTTTTGCGTAAAGAGGTTGGGAAGTGAAAAATCTGTGGTTCTTTTCATGTTGTAGGTATTTTAGGCCCTTAAATGATCAGGGATTTTGTAACAGATTTGAGTTTTCTAAATTGAACTTTTCAAGGAGGTATCAAACTTACTTTCCATGGAAATATTCATGTAGATATTTAATACTGGCTGGTGGAGATTTCGTGGAAAAGCTGAAACAGTGGATGAGAGTGTGGTAGTAGATGTGTGATTGATTCTCTTCCTGTCTTATATCTGTGTAAATGTATATGCATGTTTTAATACACTTTATTTGTGCATTGTAATTATACATCATAGTGAGGTTCAAAGTGATACAAACAAGCATTCACACAGCATTTGGTGTATTTCCCTCCAGATCCTACTCATCTCCCCAACTCCTCCTACATGTTGGTGAGATTGGTAGTGATACCTTCATATATGGACATGACATTATGTCAACTGTTTCGTTCATTAAGCCTCTGTTTTCCCCTCTTTACCTCCCCATCCATCCCCTTCCACTATTTCACTGGCTTCATTTATCTGAAGTCTTTTTTGTTTCCTATTTTCTCTCTAGCTTCCACATATAAGATAAAACATATGAGCCTCGACTTCCCGAGACTAGCTAATCTCACTTAGCATAATATTCTCTAGTTCCACCCATTTTCCTACCATGTATGTGTATATTTACCAGTGATTATGATTAATTTCACTTAAATCAACCATCAAAACTACTTCATCTTCTTGCAATCCAACTAGCTAGACTTAGGACCCATCATCAGGGGAAACGCTGACCCTTGCTACTAACTGACCCGTAACAGCACATACACCACATCCTTAAGATTATGGACTACAAACTCATCTTGAACATTTTAATGAATATCTACTTGCAAATATTATTGTCTGCCTTCCATTGGTAGAATTCCTTGTGTAGACAAAGCTATAGTTGTGGAGTAGGAGCACTTATGGAAACCTACTTCCTCTGTTCTTCCTACAGAAGAGGGCAGAATTGAAAGATAAAAGGAAGGGTGAGCTGACTTATAAGGGGTTGAATTTGATTTGCAAGGGTGAAAATGAAATATTGTTGTGGAGTAGGGAACATAAGAGTGGTACAAATAGGAATGGAGTATGAAAGATGGGTGACTGATGTGAGGTAATACATAATTTTTGTGATATAAAATTGATGTAAAAGGGGTCAGCTATCAGAAAGCATTGGAGTCCCAAAGTATCAGAATTGGAAAGAACTTCAAGGAGCCAGCGAGGGATTTTGAAAAGAACTTGCTTTGAACTCTGTGCACTTTGCAAAATGATGCAATTCAATTTCAAATCCTGTGGCATTTATTCATGTGGTTTTAGGGGCAGCCAGTAAATGGGATCAATATTGATAGCAAATTGAATTTTTAAAAAACACTAAAGAAGCATTCATTTTACTAAATAAAACAGATTCATTTTTATGAAATAAAAGCACTCTAGAAAGGAATCACATTAGCTTTAATAATATCAGTTTGTGCTGTTCATACTGGTTTGTTCATTTTATGCCACTGTGTTCTTATTCTCTCAGGTCACTTTCAATTCATTTTGCTTGAAATGAGATTTATAAAACACAGTGATGCTTTTTAGGTCTCTTCCAGTTGTTCATGATTAGAATATGCATTTGTAGATAAAAATTTCTGGTGCAACTTCTTTACTTATCTGTCCCTAGCTCTTTGGAAAAAAAGAATCCATTATTTATCTTTGCAGTGGACTGCATGGTCATAATTGAGTTAACTATCTTTGTGGGAACCATGAACTTTACTAATTCAATATATTCAATGGTTAGAAAAATACATTTGACTTTCCTTGATGGAAGATGGATTAGTAGCCCCAGGATATCATGCCATTCATTTTGAAAGTAAAAAAATAACATTTTGGCTAGAGGAATATTTTCTCTCTCCCCTCCCATTTTAGTCTATATTAAACAGAAAGATCATGTAAGAATAGCTATCACAGTTCCTCTGAACTAGCAATCATGCAGTTAAACAATATATATTAATATCAATGTTTTTATATGATTTAAGAGAGCTATTAGAATTCTCACAGTGGAGAGGTAGGTTTTTTTTAAGTAGGCTACACTGGTTAGTGGATACATGCCATCCTTATAAATGACTAATTCTACTTCAATTAGATCTATTATTCAATATTGTTAAAATTGCTAGGCTAAATATGAATTTTTAGCAGCATAACAAGATTGTGAATCAACGAAAATTGGCATGGAAGAGAACAGTAGTTCTATGGAGGATTCTAATGCCTGATGTAATTGCCCTTCTCCTTCTAAAGTATGGATAAATTAGGTATCAGAAAGTTTCTTATCCAACTCAAATTTCATATTTTGCCACAAGCTAATATGCCTTAGTTGTTTATACAACTCGAGCTAATTCTTAGATTAAATCAATAACTCATAATAGGTAGTTTGTGTTTTTCATTTTGTTTTATTTTTGATATGGTTCTCATGCCAGGTGTAAGGAGCAGAGCAGTATACTCATTACCTTTATTATTTACTTATACACTTTAATTTTACAGAAAAATGGATTTCATTGTGGCATAATTATACATGCATATAATATACTTTGGTCACATGCACCCCCATCATCCATATAATGGTGACTATTTTTCTTTTGAGAACTCAAGTAGGAGATACAAGAAAAAAAGATAGTATGTTCTTCACAACTATTAGTCTATTTTATTTTATTTTACACCATTATTTCAATGAGCACAATCCCAGGATGTGAAAGAGACAGGTTCTTTAGTGTCTTATCCTCACTGTATGCCAAGGAACATCATATTTGTGGTACCTACACACATATATTGAATAAGTAATTGTTGGGTATGAATTTGATGGATATGCCATATTATAAGGTAAGATCTAAAGTTCTTTGAGCCAATAATATTACTGAATGATAGAAGCATGGATATTCTCAGAAGGAAGTTACACAAGAAAGCAAGCCAGAATTCTCAGGATAAACCCTGGTTCTCTACTTTTAATAATAGTACTCCTTTAACGGTTTGATGTGAGGATTAAACATATACTATATGTCTAGAGTTGAGCATAGTGCCTGATTATACTAAGTGGTAAGTGAATGTTACACACACATACAAATACACACATGCACATAATTTCATTCATTCATAGGTCATGTATTATGAAGGATTGTATCTTAGAATACTATGCAAGAAATATTTAAATTATTGTTGATAATAATTATGTGTTTACCTAACTTTTAGTGATATTTATGTAATATAATATAATATAAAGCTCCATATAGCCTTTGTCAAGTTAATCTCTGTATGCCTCAGGTTGTATATTTTACTTTTTAAGTTCTTATTTGGTACTAACATTTACCATTGTAGTAAATTATGTGATCAGTAAATATAAGATCTATTCTATACTTAAATATAGGATGTACAATATATCATATCTTAATAAGAGCTACAGGGTCCATATTATGACAGTCCATGTTATGATATTCATCTATATAATATGAAGTTATACAGTCCATACCTCTGGTTTTTGAACTAAATAAATAAAAAGAAATTGAACCAAAATAAACATACTTTAGAGAATTATCAGCCCTTAAATCTTAAATTACTTTATATAGGTATCAGTCCTATGTCAACATTTTAATACTCTATCAACACCTCCAGACCTATTTTATTTTTTATTTTGAAACAGTCTTGTTAGGTTGCTTTTAACCTGTGATCCTCCTGTCTCAGCCCCCAAGCACTAGAATTCCAGGCGAGTACCACCACGCCTGGCTAATGAAAGTATTTTGTTAAGTATATTCATACCTTTCACTTTTCCTCTAGACTGTCATTCTGGGTTTAATTTTGTCAGTGTTGATGCTACCATAATACCACTGTGCATGGCAAGCTATTTAACCCATATGGGCACTGAAAGACTCCAACTGTCAGTGTAATATTTTATCTACCTAACATAATTTGCCAAGGCCTCTTTTCTCTTCAGACAAGGAACTTACCTGAGAGACCCAGGGGCATCAGTGACAAGTGCAGACTGGCACAGGGTAAAGGCTGAATAAATATTGACTGACTTATTTCCTAATTATTTGGCTTTTTCTCAGAACTCCATCACCATTACTCAGACATTGATTGCGGTGATGTGTCATATGTTTCCCCTGCTGTGAGGTAGTGAGAACAAGCTTTAATGAA
The DNA here is from genome assembly GCA_004027185.1 of Glis glis. Taxonomy (NCBI): domain Eukaryota; kingdom Metazoa; phylum Chordata; class Mammalia; order Rodentia; family Gliridae; genus Glis; species Glis glis. Next base: position 65,684 of record PVJS01001599.1, read on the forward strand.
ACACAGGCTCAGAAGCAGCCACTGAGCTGCAGCAAGCATCACATGAAGTCAAGCCCAAACTCTTTGTCCACACAGACTATGATCCATACCAGTCTTAAGAAAGGGAGGTTGGCAGAAATTGCTGAAAGATGCTAGACAAGATAGAGCAGAGTTTAACGTAGGATTGAAGATTTACATGAGCACTTTTCAAATGTTTTGCACTCTAGAACTCTTTACATTTTTAAAATATCAAGTTGTATTGGGGTGCTCTGGCGGATGCTGCTTGCTCTGTAGTCCTGCCACGGATGGTTGCTGCTTTAAGCAGCTCCCTAATAACTATTCTATGGTTCCTGCCATGGAAGGTTGCTGTGCCTGACAGCTTTCTGAAGATTGTTCCGTGGTTCCTGCCATGGAAGGTCGCTGAACCAGGCAGCTTCCTGATCAATAGTCTTCTTGCACGATACCGACATGAAGTCTGATATAATAATTTGGAGAGAACTTATAATGGGGGGGGTCGGGGAGGAGATAGAGATGACAAATTCTCCCGCCTTATGTAGTCAAGGCCTTTCTTTTTTTTTTTTTTTTGCGGTACCGGGGATTGAATGCAGCAGCGTTCTACCTCTGTGCTACGCCCCTGGCCCTATTTTTTATACTTTATTTTGAAACTGGGTCTCACGAAGTTGCGGAGGGCCTCACTAAGGAGAGAAAAAGAGAGAGGGAGACAGGGAGAGAGAGAGCGCGAGAGAGGTGAGGCTGGCCGCGAACCTGGATCCTTCAGTCTCCGCCTCCCAAAGTACTGGGATTACAAGTGTGCGCCACCACGCCCGGCCTAAGGCCTTTCTTATATAGAGGTTCAAACAAAGCAAATAGGACAAAGATCACAAGTTAAGACCAGGGAGTGGCAAGGTGAACGTTTCAGGAAGAATAGGAGGTCATCAATGTCCAGCTTTTGGTGCCATCTCGTCCAAGGAAGCTTGTCTGCATGTGGACAATTTCCACTTAGCATGTACTGTGTACATGGTTAAGCCTGTCTGAAATGGTGACCTCATTGCATGGACTAAGATGGCCCCCAACAGAGTTGTCCAAAAAGTTTTTGTTTGTTTGTTTGTTTATGTGCTTTTATTGGTGCATTATAGTCTCACATCATAATGTAAATCATGTTGACAGTGACATACATGCACACAGCACTTGGAGTTCTTGAATTACATATTTTGATATTTACATTTTAGCGTAAAAGGTGGGGATGCATGGGCACACATTCTATTAATGAGAATGATAATGTCGTTCTAGCTAAAGTGGCCTCTGGACATTCCCCTGTAATCAAATTGGTGCTAACATCTTAGCATTGTTATGGAAATAATGTTGATCTCACAGATTTCCTGAAAAATTCTTCAGAATCCCCAAGTGTCTCTAGACATACTCTGAGAATTACTTATGTAGACAAAATTTGAACTCAATGCTCTTGGATTTCTTATAGAAACAATTAAACATGAACAAAACCATTTTGACATACATAAACCTGTATCATTTCCAGAGACGTGATTTTTGACACAGTAATTTATAACTTGGGGGTTGGGAGGTTAAAGAATTCAGAGTCAATTGAACACTAGACACCGTTCAGAGTACTACTAGTGAATTTAACATGTATTATGTTTTTACTCCAGATAGTTTTAGAGGAAATATAAACCAACATATGATGTCTTTATACTCAGTAAAGAGATTAGGACCTTAGAAGCCTGGAACATGATTTTCATGTTTTTTTTTTTTTGATGCTGAGGATTGAACCCAGGGCATTCTATGTGCAAACTCCACTCCCCCCCCCCGCCTTCTTTATTTTTTATTTTGAAACAGGTTATCAGTAGGTTGTTGAGAGTCTGGCTAAGTTATTGAGGCTGGCCTTGAAACTGAGATTCTCCTATCTCACCCTCCCAAATACTGGGATTACAGGTGTGTGCCACCATGCCTGGCATGGTGTGCATTTTAAATTGGGATTCTCTATATTGAAAATTTTAAATACATGTTATTTTTATCTATTTGCCTAGCAGCAACTATAAATTGTCAAATACATCCTTGGTATTTTCTATTTAAAAGTATCCTTGGTCTCTCAAGTTTTATGTAACGATGCTGTGCTTTGCTAAGAAGTGCCTCCTTTCCTTATGACATTTTGTCCAGCGGTGGCTGTCCGGATGAGTGACAGGTATCCTTTCCACAGTGCCCTCAGTTCCACACTGGCCCCTCCTTCAAGAGGGGTTTTAATGTCAGGCTGCGGGAGCAGTGACATCACCAGCTTCAGTGTGCTTCATTTGCTTGTGTGACCAGCATCCCAAGAGGCAAGCATCCTGTGTACATGCAAGAAAGTAGCTTCCTACAGATGAACACTAGCTCACCTTAGTTCCCAGTGTACAAAAGAGAAAGCCAGTGGCCATCAAGATAATATGTATCTGGATTTGTAGATCAAGCTTGCTCTCATTGTTCTCTTAACTTGTCCAGGTTTTTGAGAAAAGAAAGGGGCAGTCAGGGGCATGGTATTTTACTGTCTCTTTTTAGTCTTCTTCTCCTTTTTGTTTTGGTACTGGGGATTGAACCCAGGGGTGCTCTACCTCTGAGATACACCCCTAACCCCCTTTTAATTTTTTTTTTGAAACAGAGTCTCACTAAGTTACTATACACTGACGTCTAACCTGCGATCCTCCTGTCTCAGCCTCCCAAGAAATAGGATTACAGGCTTATGTGTCCCAGCTTGTGCATCTCTTCCTTAAAGATGACACTGGTATGTTATGGTCTATTGCACTTTTACACATCCATCTTCTTAGAGATGGATGATCTATGATTGAAAAACTCACACACAGGTGAGGAGAGGGTTGCTTACCACTCTAATTTTATTAAGAATATCGCAACTTATATAGGCAATCAGATGTCACTGTATTATTACAACAGTGACGTCTTTGTGTGTAAATTTAGAAGTAACTTCATGGGAAAATCTTGGGGGAAGAAGAACTAGACAAGTTTCACATGGTAATCTACAAGGACACCAGACCTTGCCGCTTTTCTGCTAGGCAGAACTCCAAGATGCTGGGCAAGGCTACAAGTTTCCCTGAGTCCCGTCTTCAGGATTTCTCAGCTACACTCAAGGCCTGTCTTAGTTTTCAGAGTTTAGCAATTAGCCTGTCAGAAAATGCACTATGGGTCAGGGTCCCTTTACAGGAACTAACTTTTTTTTTTTTTTGCGGTACCAGGGATTGAACTCAGGGGCGTTCTACCTCCGCGTTGCACCCCCGGCCCTATTTTTTGTACTTTATTTTGAAACCGGGTCTCACGAAGTTGCAGAGGGCCTCACTAAGTAGAGAGAGAGAGAGAGACAGGGAGAGAGAGAGAGAGAAAGAGAGAGAGTGAGAGAGAGAGAGAGCTGAGACTGGCCGCGAACCGGATCCCCCGGTCTCCACCTCCCAAAGTACTGGGATTACAAGCATGCGCCACCACTCCCAGCTACAGGAACTAACATTTAATTGGCTTTCTCCTATTGGATTTGTTTTCGCAGAATTATATGTTTGGAGCTGGTTGTAATTCTTCACTGCCTTAGAGGAGTCACGTATCAAGTGAGTACAGAGTACGTATTAGCTTTTGATGACATCTCATGTGTTTTCATAGTAATTGAATAATTTGTGAATTTTCATTAAGAAAGCGTGGAAATAACAGCAATGAAATGTAGTATTATTGTGGAATTTTAGAAAAAATCCTTTGGAGACATTTTGTTAAATTAATATGTTCTAGTCAAATTTAAATCCTGAACATTCTTTGTAAATCATGCAAGCATATTTTATGAAAATGTACCTAATAATAATGTTGATTATTTACAGTGCAATGATATAAAAAAGAAGTTTTCTAATAAGCATTAAAATAGGCACTTGATTTATTTCAAGTGAAAATACAATCAATATAAAAATAAACTTCAAGCCGGGCGTGGTGGCGCACGCTTGTAATCCCAGTACTTGGGAGGTGGAGACCAGAGAATCCGGGTTCGCGGACAGCCTCAGCTACTTAGTGAGGCCCTCCACAACTTCGTGAGACCTGGTTTCAAAATAAAGTATAAAAAATAGGCTGGGGGTGTAGCTTGGAGGTAGAATGCCCCTGGGTTAAATCCCTGATACCGCAAAAAAAAAAAAAAAGAAGAAAAAAACTTCAGCTTCTGTGTGGTTGCTGACAAGATTATTGCTTTACAAAATATGAGTCATTCAATTTGCCTTTTATGCTATGAATATTTAAAAATAAAAATTTTAGTGCATAAAATATGATTTTATGAATACCTTTTTCTTTGTTCACTAAATTACTGTTGTTTTAGATGCCTTTTATTAATTCACTATTTTATCTTCATAGGTATGTCTTTGTTTTAGTGTCTAATTATACTTGATTACATTAAAACCCGGCAACTAAAATAAATTTTCCTTCAAGAAACACCCATATTTGATTTATTTTCATGCATAATTTTCTATTCATGAAAAAATATATATAATTTTTAGTTTAAACTATTTTTCCATGGCATAATAAACAAGAAAAATGAAGTGCAACATCATTCAGAAGAATTAAAATTTAGCTACCCAAATTGAGTAATACAGTTTTTAATAAATGCAGATATGTGACAAAGATGAAAAAGTTATATTTAAGACATCTTATTCATTAATAAATATTTTATAATGATATCAGGGTGTGTGTGTATGCATTAGAAAAATGTTATGGATCAGCATATCAAATATGTGAATTACCTATCAAATTTGAAATTTCTACTATTCACACTAGAAACAAGTAGAAAGAACCAAAATTAATTGCAATAATGTATTTAATTTGGGACATACTACTTAAAATATTATCAACATGTAAGTAATAAAAATTGTTAGTGAGACTTTATTTTCATACTGAGTATTTAGAATTTGATGTGTATTTTATAATTAACACACATTTCCATTCAAACCAGCCACATTTTAAGTGTTCAATAGATAATGTGTAGCTAGGTGCTCTTATTGGTCAGCACAGCTCTATATAAAGAAGGAAACAATGTTTCTCAACAGTAGCTGTGGTAACTAGAGAATATAATATTTTCCTCTCTGGGTTAATGTTTATCCATCCTACTTGTCCTTAGTTGGAAACAGAAAGCTTGAATTTATAATAAATGAAACTCTTGTAACTATGTAATCTCTTACTATATGTCCATTTATAAATTTATGCCAAAATATTATTTAAACCTATTAAAAACTTAAAACTATCCTAACCAAGAATATGCCACTTAACATATATTGATATATCTAAAAACAATTTTTGGAAATTTTGGAGTATTGAACAAGAAATCAAATCAGAAAATTATACTAAAACTTTGTTGACTTTAACCTCTAAGAATATTTGGCATCAAAGATGTACAGGTTAGCAACTATCCATATAAGGGAATAAAATATTCAAATATTTCTGTTGATATAATTTTAACAGGATGGTAAAATTATACATTAGAAAGTGCTTTTACTAGTAAGTTATACAGAAATAAATTTTGATATTACCTTTCCCTCTTCCTTGCTGGGTGACTTGTAGAAATTTACTTAATCTATGTAAACCTCAATTTTATGTCTAAAGTAATTATGTATTATTTCAGAATTGTGATAATCAAATATATATTATCAAGTGCAGTATTCCAATATTTATGAAACACATCTTGATGCACATATAATTGTGTAAAACAATAGGTCTTAATATATAATAGTGTTGGTCTTTACTGAAAATACCACATTTGGTATTTCTAACTCATTCTGACATTTTGTAGTTTCAAAACAATCTGAAGAACATCAATCAAACATGAATTTCTCAGTATTAAGAAATACTTTTTGTTCTTAGAAAATTAAAGACACTGCTACTTTATAAAATGTCAGTAAATTATAAAATAATTTATAGCAATAGTGAGCACTTTCCAATAAATAAAATGAAGTCATTTATATGCATGCTAACTTCTATTAGAGAAAAATTAATCCCGTTTTTTTAAATTAATAGTTGCCACCAGTATATCAGGAAGTAAGTATGGAAACAACAAAGTAAATTGAATTAGATTTTTTTATATTTTACATCATATACTTTCATTAAAATATTTTAAAAGTTGAATAATTGAATATTCAGTTTTTTATGTTATTCCTTGTTTCTTATTCTATTTTCACAATAGTGTTTCTAGTGTGAATTTTGGTAATCTGTGCCTCTCAAAGAATTGGTTCATTTCATTTAAATTTTCAAGTTTGTTGGCATAGATTTTTACATAGTTTTCTTTTATTATTTTGTAACATTCATGGTGGAGTAGTCAATAACTTCTTTCATTTCTGACATCAATAATTTTCATCTTTTCTCTCTTTTTCTTGGTTAGTCTAACTATAGGTTTAACAATTTATTTCTCAGAGAACCACTATTGTTTCTTTGTGTTCAACTTCATTTATTTTTATCTATATTTTTATTATTTATATTCTTCTGCTTGTTTTAAACTTATGTTACACTTGTTTCTTTAATTTCATAAAGTAGAAGGTCAGATTATTGATTTAAGTATTCCTTTTTTAATATAGACATTTAATGCTATACATTTCCCTCTACATGCCACAGATTTTTTTTTGGTACTTGGGATTGAACCCAGGGGCATTCTACCTCCAGGCTACACCCCCAGAACTATTTTTCATTCTTTATTTTGAAACAGGGTTTCACTAAGTTGTGGAGGGCCTCACTAAGTAGCTGAGGCTGGCTGCGAACCTGTGATGCTCCTGTCTCAGCCTTCCAAGTACTGGGATTACAACCATGTGCCACCATGCCCAGCTACATGCCACAGATTTTGATAAATTATATTTTAATTCTTAGTTTAAATTATTTTCTAAAGTTTTTTCACTCTTCTTTGATACATATATATTTTGGAACCACTAAGCAGCCTATTTTTAAGGTCATTTAATGTGAAAATATTTTGGAATTTTCCAGTAATCTTTCTGATACTGACTTCTAGTTTAATTCTACTGTGATCTTAGAACATACTTTGTTTAATTTACATTCTTTTAACTAGTCAAGATGCATTTTGTAGCCCGGGTGAATGTCCCATAGGAGCTTGGGAAGAAGTGTATTCCACTCTCATTGTACATTTGATAGTGTTGTTCAGGTCAACTATATCTTCACTGATTTTCTCTCCACTTAATCTACAAATTACTGAAAGTGAGGTATTGTAATCTCCAACTTTCTTTCTTCTTTTCGTTTTTGTCTCTGAATTTTTATGCTACATTGGTAGTGCATAGTTTACTATGTGATGGACCCACTTTCTTCAGTCCAGATTGAAAATAAATTTGAAAGCAGCCATATGACAGATTATGGCATTTTTATAATTTTGACTTAATTTTTTGTTCAAATCTGTTGAAAATAAATTGAATGTACAATTTATGACAAAGACCTAAAGCATCAGAATCTTAAGCATCAGACCCAGGAATCTCTGTTTTTAACTAGCTCCCAAATTGATTTTCATTCACACTCATATCTAATTAGGAACCTCAGCAGTAACTCAATTTGTCATTAATGTGTCCAGCTGAGCACAAACTGAGGAAAACAAATTGAAGAAGATTCACTTTCAATCTGTATGAATTGGTTATCAATAAAGGAGTCTCAAGAAATGAGGAGAAACAACCGAGATACAATTCCAAGGCTGTGACTATCCACTTACTCACAGGTAGACAACAGAATAATACTTTATTTTATATTCATTTCACTCAGACACAATTCTAACACTGCTTAGAATAATAAAAAAAATGTGGCAAAGAAAATTGCACTCCGTATTGGCCAAGGTTTAATGAGTGGAACATTAACATTGTACATTAAGGGATTTATTACAGGAATTAGAACTCACACAATTGTAAAATGGCTTGGGAAGTGAAAGTATGACAAGTTTTTGGAGGATCAGAAATCACCAACTATTCACCCTGAGATGACAAGCAAATCTGATTTCTAAATTGGACATATGAACAGGAAATTCCTATATATGTTTCCTATATATAAGTTTCAGGAGATAATTTCCTCTCCCTAGCTTCTGCTTCTGTAGATCCATAGATCAATAAGTGGTAGTGGCCAGGGAAACAAAGAAGATCAGAACAGCATTAGTGTTCAGGAAGAATTGGATGCAGAGTGAAAGAGAGCAAGAAAATTTGGAAGTCACTGGGCCTAGGACAGCCGCACAGTCCCGTGCAACCAGGGCAGCCAGCCGTGCCACATCTAGGCCAGCTGCACCTTCCCATATGACCCAGGTGGCTAGACCCACCATCCTGTGCAACCCAGGCGGCCAGCCGCGACATCCGGAGCAACCCAGGTGGTCAGCCGTGCCATCCCACATGACCAAGGTGGCCAGTCATGCCCCGCCTAGGCCAGCTGCGCCATCCTGTGTGACCTGGGTGTACCCCCGCACCACACCTAGGCCGGCTGCACCGTCCCAGGCAACCCAGGCAGCCCTCCACGTCCCACCACAGGCACCAACACTGCCACCCAAGACCTGGGCGGCCTTCCAAGCCCTGCCTTGAAACTCCATGCCCTCCAGCATTGCTACCCGAGACCTAGAGCCTGCACCTCTCTCACCTGTGTGGGAACCCCTGTGCCGCACTTCAAAGCCTGGATACACTCTGGCGCCACCACCCGAGACCTGCGCGACCCTCCACACTACCTCAGAGCCAGGATATGCACAGGTGCCACCACCCGAGTTCCAGGAGCCCACACACCTCACGGGGACCTGCATGTGATCCTCACCACCGTGCCTCAGCGCCTGTGCACCCTCAGGCACTGCCACCCGATACCCGGAGTCCGCACCCCCATTGGGCCCACGAGAGATAGTGCCACGCATCAGAGCCCGGGCAACCTCCAGCAATGCCCCTCGAGACCTAGAGGACGTATGCACCACTTGGGGTCCGGATGACCCTGAGCACCTGTGCCTCAGAGCCCACATCCAACAACATGCCTCAAAGTGTGCCTCATGTGCCAACACCCGAGCTCCGGAACCTGTGTGCCCCCCCACACACACACACCACGCCCTGGTCAACCAGACAGGATGGAACCACAGCCTGCAGTGGACTGACCCAATTGGGTTTAGAGGGACCATCAAGAGGTCTTATAAATAGAAAGGAAGATGATGTGGAGGCAACAGAAACACAAAAATTCAAAACACCAAAAATACGAGAATGAGGACCAGTGAAGAAACAAGAAACACAATGCATCAAGTGAGATTACTGATACTGACCTACAAGAAATGCAAGACGAAAAATTCAGAATGTTGATCTTCAGAATGATGAAAGGCCTCAAAGAAAGTGTAGAGGAGATGAAGGAGGAAGTTGAGGCTCTAAGAAAGAATCAGAAAAAAATACTGAACAAAATGAAGGAGGCAATAAACAAATTAAAGACTGCAATAGAAACCAACTCTAGTAGGTTCGACCACATGGAAACAGGGTACCACTCCTGGAAGACAGTTCATTCAAAACTGAAAACACAGTCAACTATATACAGAAGATATTACAACAACACACCCTGGCCATCCAAGAAATACAGGACTATGCAAGATGTCCTAATCTAAGAGCAAAAGGCATCCAAGAAGGATTAGAAACACAGACCAAAGGTATAAGAAAACTCTTCAAAGAAATAATTTCAGAGATTTTCCAAACATAGAAAAGGATTTGGACATTCACATACAGGAGACATATAGGACAGTGTTAAGACAGGACCAAAGAAGGACCTCACCATGCCACGTAATAATTAAAATGTCTAATGTAGAGGCCAAAGAAAGAATCCTAAAAGAAGCAAGAGCAAAAGACAGGGTGACATACAGGGGCAAAACAATAAAAATCACCCCAGACTTCTCAACCCAAGTCAGGAATGCCAGGAGGGATTGGTATGAGATATACCAGACCCTGGAAGAAAACAACTTCCAACCAAGACTGATATATCCAGCAAAGCTATCATTTAAAATTGATGGAGAAATAAAAATATTCCATGATAAACAAACACTTAAAGAATTCATGAGGACCAAGCCAACACTGGAGAAAATTCTAAAAGAAATAAATCACAAAGAAGGGAAAACAAGCAATTTTCAGAACCACAGGAGAGGTGAACTACACCAGGTAGGCAACTAAACAAGGAGATATGTCACTACAGCAAACAGAAAATAGAACTCAAAATGACAGGAAACAAAAGTCATATCTCAATAATTATATTGAATGCCAAAGGATTCAACTCCCCAATTAAAAGGCATAGACTGGCAATGTGGATTAAAAAGAATAACCCAATGATATGCTGCTTACAAGAAACTCACATTCTAGCCAAAGATACTCATATACTAAAGGTAAAAGGATGGAAAAAGATATACCATGCAAACGGAGATCGAAAACAAGCAGGGGTAGCAATGCTTATATCTGACAAAACAGACTTTAAACTAAAACACATCAGAAGAGACAAAGCAGGTCACTTCTTACTAATAAAAGGAACAATCCAACAAGAATATATAATAATAGTAAACATGTATGCCCCAAGTATGGGCACACCCACATTCATAAAACAAAGTCTTCGAGACATCAGGTCCCAAATAGACCCAATCACAATAATATTGGGAGACCTCAACACACCACTCACACCACTAAATCAATCCTCCAGACAAAAGATGAATACAGATTGTTCAGACCTAACAAAAACCATAGACCAAATGGATCTAATAGACACATACAGATTATTTCAACCAGCAACACCTGAATACACATTTTTCTCAGCTGCCCATGGAACATTCTCCAAAATAGAGCACATACTGGATCACAAAGCAAGCACCAGCAAATTCAAAAGATGTGATATAATTCCCTGCATCTTCTCAGATCACAACGAAATGAGACTGGAAATTAATAACAGGAAGACTAAAAGTAATCACATAAATACATGGAGACTGAATGATACACTTCTGAATGAGGAATGGGTCAGAAAAGAAATAAGGGGAGAAATAAAAAAAATTCTGGAATTAAATGAAAATAGAGACACTAAGTACCAAAATCTATGGGACACTTTGAAGGCAGTGTTAAGAGGCAAATTATGTAGCACTGAGTGCCCACATAAGAAAAACAGAAGACATCCAAATAAATAACCTAATGTCACACCTCAAGGATCTTGAAAAACAGGAACAGTCGAATCCCAAAGCCAGTAGGAGGCAGGAGATAAGTAAAGTCAGAGCAGAAATTAATGAAACAAAGAATAAAAAACAATACAAAGAATCAACAAAACAAGAAGCTGGTTCCTTGAGAAGATTAACAAGATTGACAAACCACTAGCTAACCTAACCAAAAGAAGGAGAGAATCAATCCAAATTACCAAAATCAGAAATGAAAAAGGGGACATCACCACAGATAGTGGAGAAATTCAGAGGATCATAAGTGTGATAGTCTGGTTTGTCAACTTGACCCACCTAAGATCATGTGACTTTGGTTGTGTAACAGCAGATTGAACCAGAAGTTCTGCCCTAAATGTGGGTAGCAGGGTTCTGATAGGTGCAGAACTTAGATAAAAGAAGGAGAAAGCCGCGTAGAGGAAGCCGCGACTCTTCCTGAAGAAAACGCATCTGCTCTCATCTGAGATTGTCGGTCTCCAACTTTGCTGTTTCCTTGAAGAGCTTCTTGATCTTCTGCTCTCGTCTGAGATCATCGGCCTCCAGCCTTTGAACTGAAACTTCACCATCGTTTCTCCGAAGAGATTCCTTATCTTCACATCTTGGACTGGACTGAATTGGTGGTTGCTTCAATCCTAAGGCTCCAGCTCTTAGACTGCCCGACCAGCTACTGATTCCTCTGATTCTTCACATGCAGTCAAAACTCAGGACTACATTGTGAGCTGATCTAATAAATCCCTTTTTCATATACTCATTCTTTGAATTCTGTTAATCTAGTGAACCCTGACCAATACAATAAGAAACTACTTTGAAGCTGGGCGTGGTGATGCACGCTTGTAATCCCAGTACTTTGGGAGGCAGAGACCAGAGGATCTGGGTTAGCGGCCAGCCTCAGCTCTCTTGCTCTCTCTCTCCCTGTCTCTCTCTCTCTGTCTCCTTAGTGAGGCCCTCCGCAACTTCATGAGCCCCAGTTTCAAAACATAGTATAAAAAAATAGGGCTAGGTGTATAGCGTGGAGGTAGAACGCCCCTGCGTTCAATCCCTGGTACTGCAAAAAAAAAAAAGAAACTCTTTGAAAACTTATATTCCAATAAAATTGAAAACATGGAAGCAATCGAAAGATTTCTAGACACATACAACCTACCTAAACTGACCCAAGAGGATATAGAAAACCTGAATCAACCAATAGCAAGCACAGAGATAGAAACAACAATAAAAAGTCTTCCATCAAAGAAAAGCCCAAGTCCAGATGGTTTTCCAGCCAAATTCTACAAAATATTTACAGAAGAACTAAAACCAATATTTCAGAAACTATTCTGTGAAATTGAAAGAGATAGAATTCTTCCAAATTCCTTTTATGAGGCCAACATCACATTAATACCAAAGACAAATAAAGCTATCTCAAGAAAAGAGAATTACAGAAAAATGTCATTAATGAATATAGATGCAAAAATTCTAAATAAAATACTAGCCATGTGCATTCAAAACCATATTGAGAAATCATACACCATGACCAAGTTGGTTTCATCCCAGGAAAGCAAGGCTGGTTCAACATACACAAAACAATACACGTTATTCACCATATAAATTGAACTAAAAACAAGAATCACATGATCATTTCAATAGATGCAGAAAAAGCATTTAACAAAATTCAACACCCATTCATGTTGAGAACTCTAAAGAAAATCGGAATAGAAGGAACATACCTCACCATCATTAAATTAATATATAAGAAACCCAAAGCTAACAACATATTGAACAGGGGAAAATTGCTGGAATTCCCCTTAAAAACAGGAATAAGACAATGATGCCCACTATCATCACTACTGTTCAATGTAGTCCTCGAAACTCTTGCCAGAGCAATAAGACAAGAGAAGGATACCAAAGGAATTCAAATAGGAAAAGAAGAATTAAAATTATCTTTATTTGTAGATGATATGATCCTGTATCTAGAAGACCCAGAGAACTCAACCAAAAATCTTCTAGAGCTAATTAACAAATTCAGTAAAGTAGCTGGATACAAGATCGATGTAAAAAAATCAGTAGCTTCCATTCACAATAACTTCAAAATCAATCAAATACCTAGGAATAAATGTAATCAAAGAGGTAAAAGACCTCTACAATGAAAACTATAGAACACTGAAGAAAGAAATCGAAGAAGATCTTAGAAGATGGAAAGATCTCCCCTGCTCTTGTATACGGAGAATAAATATTATCAAAATGGCCATTCTGCCAAAAATGATCTACAGAGTCAATGCAATCCCTATCAAAATACCAACATCATTTTTCACAGAACTAGAAAAATCAGATATTAATTTTTTATGGAGAAACAAAAGACCCAGAATAGCCAAAGCAATTCTCAGCAATAAGAACCATGCAGGAGGCATCACAATTCCTGACTTCAAATTGTACTACAGAGGTATAGTAATAAAAACAGCATAGTATTGGCACAAAAACAGACACATAGACCAGTGGAACAGAATAGAAGATACAGAAACAAGTTCACAAACTTATAACCAATTGATTCTTGACAAAGGTGCTAAACACATACGTTGGAGAAAGGACAGTCTTTTTAACAAATGGTGCTGGGAAAACTGGTTATCTACCTGTAGAAAAATGGAACTAAATCCTTACCTCTCACCCTGCACAGGAGTCAACTCGAGATGGATTAAACACCTGGAAGTTACACCAGTGTCTGTGAAATTATTAGAAGAAGGCATAGATTCAACACTCCAACATATAGGCACAGGTAGAAACTTCCTCAACAAGACCTCCAAAGCACAGGAAATTAAAACAAGAATTAATAAGTGGGATAGCATTAAACTACAAAGCTTCTGCTCATCAAAGGAAACCATCAAGAGCCTAAAGAGAAAGCCTATGGAATGGGAGAAGATCTTTGCAAGCTATCCCTCTGACAGAGGACTAATATCTAGGATATACAAAGAACTTAAAAGGCTCTACACTAAGAAAACAATTAACCCGATCAAGAAGTGGGCAGCTGAAAGGAATAGACACTTCATGAAAGAAGAGATACAAATGGCCAATAGATACATGAAAAAATGTTCAACATCATTAGCAATCAGGTAGATGCAAATCAAAACTACTCTAAGATTTCATCTAACCCCAATTAGAATGGCAAGCATTAAGAAGTCAAACAACAACAAATGTTGGCGAGGATGTGGGGAAATTGGGACTCTTCTACACTGTTGATGGGATTGCAAAGTAGTTCACCACTGTGGAGATCAGTGTGGAGATTCCTCAGAAAACTGGGAATGGATCAACCATATGATCCGGCTATACCACTATTGGGTATCATACCAAAGGGATTGAAACCAGAAAACTACAGTAATATATGCATACCCATGTTCATAGCAGCACAGTTCACAGTGGCAAAATTATGGAACCAACCTAGGTGTCCATCAACAGATGAGTGGATTACAAAATTATGGGAAATACACACAATGGAATTCTACTCAGCAATAAAGAAGAACAAATTAACATCATTTGCAAGAAAATGGAAAGATCTGGAGATCATTATGTTAAGTGAGATCAGTCAATCACAAACAAAGAAGGGACATATGTTTTCATTAATATGTGCAACCTAGGGAGTAGTGGGGACACACAAGGGACTCCAGTTGATAATGGAGAACCCTCAGTCGGGCAAGGGAAGTGGTACAAGGGAATGGGAAGGGCAAGAAAGAAGCAAATCAGTGGAATTACTATCATAAACAATATGTACATGTGAAAATATACCAACATCATTATGTGTACTTCATATGGGTGGGGGGAGGCGGTGGGGACACTAAGAGCTGTGTCCATGTATATTAACATCAAATGGATATTCATTGTGATGTAAGACTCCAATGCACCAATAAAAGCACGTTAAAAAAAGGCTACTGACTTTTTTTTTATTGATTTTATATCCTGTTACTTTGCTGAATTTGTTGATCAATTCTTGATATTTTTTGGGTGAGGTTTTTGGGTTTTCTAAATATAGCACCATGTCATTTGCAAGTGGATATGATTTCAGTTTTTCTTTTCCTATTTGTATTCGTTAGATTTCCTTTTCTTGCCTTATCACTCTGACTAGAGTCTCCAGTACAATATTAAAAAGGAATGGTGACAGTGAACATCCTTATCATGTTCCTGATTTTAAAGGGAATTCTCAGTTTTTCCCCATTCAATATGATGTTGGCATTGGGTTTATTGTATATTGCCTTTATGATGTTGAGGTAAATTTCTTCTATTCTGATTTTCTGCAGTGTTTTTTAACATGAATGGGTGTTGGATTTTGTCAAATGCTCTTTCTCCATCTATTAAGATGATCATGTGATTTTTGTTGTTAGTTCTATTTTTTTTTTTTTGTGGTACCGGGGATTGAACCCAGGGGCGTTCTACCTCTGCGCTACACCCCCGGCCCTATTTTTTTATACTTTCTTTTGAAACCAGGTATGACGAAGTTGCGGAGGGCCTCACTAGGTAGAGAGAGAGAGAGAGAGACATGGAGAGAGAGAGAGCTGAGGCTGGCCGCGAACCCAGATCCTCTGGTCTCTGCCTCCCAAAGTACTGGGATTACAAGCGTGCGCCACCATGCCCCGCTGTTAGTTCTATTTATATGGTGAATGACATGTATTGATTTGTATATGTTGAACCAGCCTTGCATCTCTGGAATGAAGCCAACTTGGTCATTGTGTACAGTTTTCTTGATACCATTTTGAATGAATACCACTAGCATTTTGTTTAGAATTTTTGCATCTTTGTTCATCAAGGATATTGGTCTTTTATTGAGGGATGTTTATTTGGTTTTGGTATTAAGGTGATTCTAGCCTCATAGAAGGTGTTTGGAAGGGTTCCACCTGTTTCTATTTCACAGACTAATTTCATGGAAAAACAAAATAGCCAAATCAATTCTCAGCAATAATAACCATGCAGGAGGAATCACAATTCCATACTTCTAATATACTACAGAGCTATAATTAAAAAACAGCATGTTATTGGCACAAAACCAGACACATAGACCAATGTATCAGAATACAAGATACAGAAACAAATTCACACACTTTTAGTCAATTGATTTTTGACAAAGGTGCCAAACACATATGTTGGAGAAAAGACAGCCTTTTCAACAAATGGTGTTGAGAAAACTGGTTATCTATTTGTAGAAAAATGGAATTATATTCCTACCTCTCCCCCTACATAAGAGTCAACTCAAGATGGATCAAAGACCTGGAAATTAGACCAGAGACTTTGAAACTACTAGAGGAGGGCATAGGCCCAACATTCCAACATATAGACACAGGTAAAAACTTCCTCAATAAGCCCCCCAAAGTTCAGGAAATTAAAACAGGAATTAATAAATGGGACAGCATTGAAAAGTTTCTGTTCATCAAAGGAAACCATCAAGAGTCTAAAGAGAGAGTCTACAGAATGGGAGAAAATCTTTGCCAGCTATTCCTCTGATAGAGGACTAATATGTAGAATATACAAATTACTTAAAAGATTTAACAATAAAAAACTAATAGCTCAATGAAGAAATGAGCAATTGAACTAAATAGACACTTCACAAAAGAAGAAATACAAATGGCCAATAAATACATAAAAAACGTTCAACATCATTAGCAAATAGGGAGATGCAAATTAAAACTACACTGATATTTCATCTAACTACAATCAGAATGACAATCATCAAAAAGTCAAACAATAAATTCTAGTGAGGATGTGTGCAAATAGGAACTATTCTACACTATCGGTAGGATTGCCAATTAATGCAGCTGCTATGGAGATCAGTGTGGAGATTCCTCTGAAAACTGGGAATGAATTCACCATATGATATAGCTATATCACTCCTGGGTATCTTTCCAAAGGGACTGAAATCAGAATATTATAGTAATTAATGCATATCCATGTTTATAGCAGCACAATTTATAAATGGCAAATTATGGAACCAACTCAGGTGTCCATCAACAAATGAATGGATCTCAAAATTATGAGAAATACACAGTACTCAGCAATAAAGGAGAACAAAATTATGCCATTTGTAGGAAAACATATGGACCTGGAGAACATTATGTTAGGTGAGATTAGCCAGTCACAAATAGTGACAGGCCATATATTTTCTCTCATATGCAGAAGCTAGGGAGTACTTGGGATATAAGAGGAAATTTAGATAATAGAGGAGAAACTCCAGTGGAGTGAGGAAGGTGGTTTGGGGGTGAGGGAAGAGGGAGAATTAATGAAGGAAACACTTCCACTGACATTATGTACATATGAGAAAGTACCAATGCCAATCTCAATATCTTATATGGGAAAGGGGGGAATAAAGAGGGATCCAGAGGAAAGCTCACCAAGTGTTGTGTGCATGTATGTCATATCACTATAAACTACATTATTATGTGAGACTGTAATATACCAATAAAAGTATAAAAATATATAAAAATAAAAAATGTCAAAAAAGAATAAGCATGCAAAATTATACTCAAAGAATGTAAAGAAAACAGTTAATAATAATATTAGATGAAAAGAACATCTGCAAGTATTCTTCCAGGAGTTAGAAGAAAAGTTAAATGTTCATCTTTTCAAAAATTTTAAGAAAGCTAAATAGAGCAAAACCCCTATAAACCATAATGTGATAAGACTTCAAAATGAGAAGGAAAGGAAGAGGCAAGGACCTATATTGAAATGCAAGTCATTGCATTAATGTTTTTTTTTAATTAATAAGAAGCACAGAAAGCACACTCTTCAGTAAATGAATTTGGTTTTGTGGAACATAGGTTTAAAATAAACTTCATATCAGGGAGAGGAAAATGTAAAAGTCAAAGGACAAGAAAAAAGGTGGCAGACATGGAAAACAGATGAAGGAGATTACAAAATATATATTATTTATATTATGGAGAACATAGGAGAAATCCATAATTTGGTTATTGTGAATCATGCTGCTATAAACTGTATAGTATTAAACTCCTATATTAAAAGAAGGATCTTAAATCAATAATTTGTCTGCTGTGAATTATGCTGCTATAAACATAGATATGCATGTATTGCTGTAGTGGTCTGACTTTTGGAAAGATACTGAGTAGTGATATAGCTACTCCATTCCTAGTCTTTTGAGGAACCTCCATGTTGATCTCCGTAGTGGTTGTACTGATGTACAATCTCACTAACAGTGTATTAGAGTTTCTATTTCCCCACATTCTTGCCAGCATTATTGTCTGTATTCTTGACAATTGCTATTCTAACTGGAGTTAGATGAAGTCTCAGTAAAGTTTTGATTTATATTTTTCTGGCTGATAATGATGTTGAACATTTTATCTTATATTTAGTGGCCATTTGCATTTCTTCTTTTGAGAAGTGTCTATTTAATTCAATTGCCCATTTTTTATTGGATTATTTGTTCTTTTAGCATTAAATTTTTAAAGATTTTTGTATATTTTAGGTATTAGTCCTCTAACAGAGGAGTAGCTGGCAAAGATCTTCTCCCATTTGGTAGGCACTCTCTTGAGGCTCTTGATAGTTTCCTTTGCTGCACAAAAACATTTTAATTTGATGCTATCCCATTTGTTAAATCTCAGTTTCATTTCCTGGGCGTTGGGGGTTTATTTAGGAAGTATGTATATGTGCCTATATGTTGGAGAGTTGGTCCTATGTTTTCTTTTAATAATTACAAAGTTAGAAATATTTTAAAAATCATTCAATTTCTATAACACTCTGCTTTCTTTAATAGAACTTGAATTTTTAGGATATCACACCATTCATAGCCATGCTGACTTTACACATCAGGATTTTAATGAGCCATATGATTATGAACATCTAGTTATAATTTTAAAATTGTTTGCTCTTGCTTTTAATGGGTAACAAGAGATGTGTATTTTTATTTCCATCAGCAGTTTGGTCTCAACAACAGCTTTAAAGTTTCAGGTTCATTGTAAGTTCAGACAGATAAAGTGTCCAACCTAATATTCAGCTCAGATATAATTAAACTTCTTGATAGAGCAATTGGTTTACTCCAGAAAATGTTTTTCAAGAAGATGAGTATGTATTAGAAGACACATACAATAGAAAAATCAAATAGAAGAATCAAAGTATTGCCCAGAAACTATCAAATTATTGACCCACATGTGTGTATTTTCATAGAAGAAAGCAAAAGAACTAAATTAAATTAAGTAAAACATTAGGAGGGAATTTTCTTAACTAACATGATTATTGAAAAGTAATAAAATACAAAGGTCTATTATGTAGACATGTTATATAGTCAATCTAGAGCTTTAGTAGATTTTTCATTTTATTTCAAACAACTATTGATCTAATTTCTTCTATCGACTATATTATTGTTCTGCATACAAAATATATCATTCTTCTTTCACCATGAAATCAGAATTAAACCCAGAATTAAAGAGAAGGAGTGGGGCAAGTATGTTGTTCTCACATATTGAACATCTCACTTTTAGGCACTGGCTCATAATTTCGCTATAAATCCTGGGCCACACATCTCTAGGTGTCTAATATGAATAGAGCAGTAGCACTGCACTCTCTCCCTTCCCATTTATAGTATGTTAAACATGTAATTATTGTGCTCCTTTTTTTCTCACCCCCAGTCCTTCTAAAGGTCCATATTACCTCCAAGTATATTTTCATTTTCACCTAGTTTTGGTCTACTTTACCTGTGACCTCAGAGAGCTACTGTTTATGACTTTCTTTTCTCAATTTCTATCTTTTACTTAAAAACAATGGTTTGAGTGGGGATTTTCTTCAAGATAGCTCCTAAAACAGAAAGAACCTATTAACCAAATCTCTTTGAGTGGCCCATAACAAGAGACATAAATATTAAAGACCTGGCTGTCTTTATTTGCCCTTTTCCACATCTCCTAATTCAGCAAGAAAAAAATACACAAATTAATATCTCAATGTTTTTCTGCCTTATGTTTTTATTAGTGAATTTTCTTTTTCCTGGGTTAAAAAGCACACATGTACAAGTCTAGAAATGGCTTCTTAACTGTCTCTGGTTTTCCTGATTTTCAGGAATAAGGAAAACTGGAAACAGGATTACACATTCCTAAAACTAGATGAGATCTCCTAGCTTTGCCTAATTCAAAATTTATGTCATCTCTACATCCCTGCAAATTTCAAGTACTACCATTAAAAAATTAACAATAAATATAATGTAAATGGTTTTCTAATAGAAAGCACATTCTAGAATTTAATGCACTATTGAGTCTTTGCCAAAAGGTAAAGACTTTCAACTTTATTTAAAAAGAATGGTACCTTGCGGACTGGCTGTCAGTTCACAGCAGGAAGCAAATGTTTCAAAAAAAATCTATTCTTGAGCTACAAGAAGTAGGAGAAGACAGTAAAAACTATCAATTCCATAGTTTTTCACTTTTTCCATTTTTCAATGAGCATTTCTGAAGCAAATCAATTTTTCTACATTTGGCACAATAGTCAAATAGGCCAATCATTTGTAACAACCATTAGCCATGAAAAATTGACATATCTTGGTTTAATTCTTCATAATGACAAAAAACAAAGGAACAAGCCGGGCATGGTGGCGCATGCTTGTAATCCCAGTACTTTGGGTGGCGGAGACCGGAGGATCCGGGTTCGCGGCCAGCCTCAGCGCTCTCTCTCTCTCTCTCCCTGTCTCTCTCTCTCTCTCTCTCTCTCTCTCTCTCCTTAGTGAGGCCCTCCGCAACTTCGTGAGACCCGGTTTCAAAATAAAGTATAAAAAACATTAGGGCCGGGGGTGTAGCGCGGAGGTAGAATGCCCCTGGGTTCAATCCCCGATACCGCAAAAAAAAAAAAAAAGAAAAAAAATGCAAAGGAACATATGGGACAAACAGGCCACCTGAATTTAGCCATAGATTGTTAACTCTCAGGTCACTATGTGCACTATTCTTGTTTCTTCTTATACTGCCATTCAAAGAACCTCTATGTTGTAACCCTATTATGACTTTTTAATCTTTTCCAAACTATTTAGCTTAAATTTCACTGCATTTTCATGGAATTTCTTTTTTTCTTCTTTCTTTTCTTAATGCTATTCTCCTATACATAATTGTCCTACATTCTTTATTCTAACTGTTAGGCCTTCTAAAAATTAAAATTGGCTTGATTCTGAAGTAAAAAAATGTACACATTTTGTGTCAGATGATTTGTGGTCTCTGAGTATCAATGCTAGGTTGCTGACAGTATCGAAGAGCCTTAGATGTATTCTCTGAATATATTCTATTTTTCTAAAAAATGTTCATAATTATGAAGAACATGAACTTATCCTATTAGTTTCCATAAATTTATAGTATTATCACTCGTATTCAACAGTATAAGGAATCACTAAAACTACTTTATTTAAATACCAATGTTAGGCGTGGCTCGGCCCCGAGCGCCGGTGCGGACGCCGGCCTGGTGGCCCATGGACCGCTTTGTGTGGACCACCGGCCTCTTGGAGATCAATGAGCCCCTGGTGATCCAGCAGCGCGGGGTGCACATCTACGACGACGAGAAGATAAAATTTGATGCTGGGACCCTCCTCCTTAGTACACACCAACTGATTTGGAGAGATCAGAAAAATCATGAATGTTGCATGGCTATCCCTCTGGCCCACATTGTGTTCATTGAAGAACAGGCGGTTGGAATTGGGAAGAGTGCTAAAATAGTGGTTCATCTGCACCCAGCTCCTTCTGACAAAGAACCTGGCCCATTCCAGAGCAGTAAGAACTCTGACGTCAAACTGCCCTTCAAAGAACATGGCCAGATTGAGTTTTACAGGCGTTTATCAGAGGAAATCACCCAGAGAAGATGGGAGAATATGCCGGCTTCCCAGTCATTACAAACAAATAGAGGACCCCAGCCAAGAAGAGTAAGAGCTGTAGGAATTGTAGGTATTGAAAGGAAACTGGAAGAAAAAAGAAAAGAAACTGACAAAAATATTTCCGAGGCCTTTGAAGACCTCAGCAAGCTAATGATCAAGGCGAAGGAAATGGTGGAGTTATCAAAGTCAATTGCTAATAAAATTAAAGAGAAGCAAGGTGACATCACAGAAGATAAGACCATCAGGTTTCAGTCCTATTCGCTGAGCATGGGAATTGCTAACCCAGTTACCAGGGAAACCAAGGCTCAGGCACACAGTACCACATGCAGCTGGCCAAACAGCTGGTTAGAATATTGCAGGCACCTTTAGAGGAATGAGGGGGAATAATGTCACTCACAGAGGTGTACTGCTTAGTAAACAGAGCTCGAGGAATGGAATTGCTCTCACCAGAAGACTTAGTGAATGCATACAAGATGCTGGAGGCACTGAAACTACTTCTCAGGCTCCGGGTTTTCGACAGTGGTGTCATGGTAATTGAGCTTCTGTCTCACAAGGAAGAGGAAATGGTGGCTGCAGCCCTGGAGATAGTTTCAGGAAAGGGATCCTTTGCATCTGAAGAATTTGCTAAGCTCGTGGGAATGTCTGTCCTTCTGGCCAAAGAAAGGTTGCTGCTTGCAGAGAAGATGTTGAAGCCTTCAGTTTTATTCTAATTTATTTATGACACAGAGCTAAGGGCTTTTGTATTTGAAATACTTTTTGTCCACACACTTGTACTATGTAGATTGTATGACACTGAGCTAAGAGATAAACACTGATAAGCTGAAAATTTATTGTAACTTTACAGTATAATATAAAACTCTTTTAATCGCTCCCTAAATATTATGGCCTCAGAAGCTTATTTAGGTTACAGAAAGGAAAATACAGAAAAATGAATCAATAGGAATTTAAAATCATGCTGCAGTTGTGCAGAATCCCCTAGAACATGGTGGATTCTAACTTGAAAGTAACCATTTGGTAAAAAAGGAAATTTAAATCATTAGGGGAAGAAAAAGAGAAGTTGCATCTTTGGACAGGTTAGATTATTATTTTGGTATGACTAAAATTCACTGAATTATAAATGTTTTCCTCTGTGTCTGCTGTGCCCATTTTGGGGGGTTTTCTTAAAGGAAGTCATAACTACCATGTAGTTTAAGAACCCAACAGCACTGGAAGAAAAGATCAAACTGCAAAATGCCATATGGAGCTCTTCCTAAGAGCATGCCTTCAATAGAACAAATAAAACGCCTTTTAAAAAGGAGAGAGCAAGGGATGTAGCTCAGTGGTGGGGCACTTGCCTAGCATGTGGGAGGCAAAAATAAATAGAAGAGAGAAAGAGAGAGAGAAATATTTATTTGACGTATGTGTATATACTATAACTAGTTTCTTTTCATTAAGTAATGATTTCATGGCTGGCATTTAAAGAATGCAACTGTGTCATTTTGTTCAAAAATTGCTGTGGAATTTGAAACTGAATTAAAGAGCTGTATAGACATGCCCAGAGTTACAGTTACATTTGGGAGGAAGGTGGCTTAGGAATTCTCTAGTATTAATGTGCAGGTAGAAGGGTAGAGGGAACCTTTAACTTCACAGGAACCTTGCTGCTCTTTTACCTGGAAGCCAAGGATGGGAAATAGAAAGTGGAAAAGCTGTATGTCTCCTTAAGGAGTCTTAACACTGAACTTGTGAAAATCTTTCTATCATCTTCTAGCAATAGGTTTTTCTTCTTTACCCTACGCATTATAAGTTGCATGGAGAAATTATCTTGTTGAAACATATTACTGAGATAACAAAACTGGCTAATACTGTCTGCAGAGTGCTTGAGTTTTGAAGAAGACTGCCTGACTTCCTATGTTATGGCTCTACAGTGTACAGCATATTGGCATTACCTCAAACTCAGGGACCCCACAGGACAGGAGACCCCCTTTCTGAGACCAAGTTGGAAGTAGAGGGTAGTGGTGGTTTGGACCAAGCCTCCAGAGTGGGGAGAACCATTGGAACCAGGAGGAGGGATGCCCAGGCGCACGCTCTGGGGAGGCAGAGGCTACTGCAGGATCCACTGCAAGCGCCCTCTTAGGAAGAGCCCTGGTCCTCAGCCACACACAGGGGAGCCCAGCCTCCATCCCTTCCTGGAAAGTGGCAGTCGCTGCTTGGTGTCCTCCGGTGCCACAGGAGTGCCATGACCGAGGCATCCTGCTTTAGTCTTCATTTTCTAAACCTGTTGCTGACTCTTCATTGTGGTGGCAGATCCCCTAATTACCTCATTGCTCAGCCTCAGGTTTATTTTGGGGGTGATTCAGTGTCTGGCCACCCAAGTCTTTTAGGGTTAGTTGGACCATAGTGTACATTTGTTTGTCGATATTCCCTCGCTCTGGGTTGCACTTGCTTTGTCACGTGGCTCTGGCAGACTTGTATACACACACACACACACACACACACACACACACACACACACACCACAATGTCTCATCTTGCTAAGGTTCTTAAAATTAATGAAGATACTAATCTGTTTCACCAGTTGGGATAGTTGCAAATAAGGTTGTTGGAGCTCCTGGATCTAGCTCTAATGGCTTGGATTCATTTCAAGAAACCTATGTAATTCAACATACTTATTTAGTTTTGTGTGGTAACAGATTAACAAAAATGGAGCAATCTGAGTTGTATAAACTAAATAAGAAGAAAAGTGATGTCATGAATATACTTTGCAAATGTCACATTAATTAAAAAATAAGGATGATTCATTTTATCATTTTATTTTTAAAGTGAGCATTCTACTTCCAGACCTCTTTGTATTTTTATTTTTATTTTATTTTTTTGCCAAGTGAGGTGTTATTTTGGTCCTTTATCAGTAGAAGTTATGTCTAAATACAACCAATCAGGCCCTAAGTGCAAAAACATTCTGCCTTGGTGTTTATCATTGGTATAATTATTTTTGTTTTCCTAACTTTGCTCTTAGGAGCACAAATCTCTTTGTAGCTTTATAGAAATGGAATATTTCTAGTCACTGTCGAGAAAAATTTTTTACATTGTACACATGAAGGTTGTTTTCAGGGTTAAATGATCGTTATTAATGTATATAAAGTAAAATTATTGCAAAATTTTAAAATGATTTTCTTGGTGTTCTTTTTTACTCTGTGAAAAATATGTGAAAATTAGAAACTTTTATTCATACTAAGACAGTGTGTTAAAATTTTTTTCTTTTAGATTTTATAATCATTGCTTATAAATATTTATGACTTTGAGCTCTTACTATTTTAGTTATCTTAAAAAATGGGAAATGAATCATGAACTGGTGTTTTTGTTTGTTTTTTAAAATTCTTGATGTGGGTTCCACCATGGTTAGACCATGTGTATTCATGTGGATGTGTTATCTTGTTCCTATTACTAGACTAAGTTGATCAGAATAGAGATTTGTTCTGTCTTCATTCTCAGATTCAATGGTTCTTTTTTGCCCAACAATCTCAGAGTCTTGGTTTTGGTACAACAGAATTGCAACATATAAAGTGGTTAGGTTTTAAAGACTGTGCCTAAGGACAAAATAGAGCATGCTCAAATGATCCTTGAAAATATCTTAAATTGCCAATAAAGTTCTCTTTATAAGTCTTATAAAAATACCAATGTTCAATTTATAATTTTGGTCCTTTTTTATGAATTCAGTTTCTTACATCATAAACATATTATATTGAAATAAATATCAAATGAGGGATTGTTTTCAAATTTTTAGTCAAGTTCATTAATTTTATAGATGAAATAAGATTTGTCAGTGGCAGAATCAACACTATTAATTGAGCTATTAATTTATCACTATTACAATCCAAACTTACTCTTTTTTAAATTCCATGATGATTTCCAGCAGGTTAACTTGTACTTAATATTCCAGAATAAGCCTCTTTGATTATCAATAACATCCTGCTTTCTGAGTGAGTGTAATGTAACCCTAAGGATATCTGGGCTTGATATTGTTTGTTGTGCTTTAGAGTAAGCGATTTTCTTTCCCATGGAGTTGGTATTGAGAAATTTCAATTTTAAGAAGGTGGATTGATTTTAATTTCAAATTTATGACCTATCCTTAAATAAATTAACATTTACCTTAGTAATTAGGTGTCATGTTATTGTTAGATGTGTCTCAATTGGAAAAGACAAGGATGGAATAATAATTTCTTGTCTTTAACAAGCTGTATGCTATTACCATAGATTCTTCAAAATGATTAAAGATTAAAGTGGTTGTTTCTAAATAACTACTACTTATTTGTATTGGTTTGTGTTTTCAAACTCTCATGTGAGTCTTTCCTCAATGTGTTGTACTATAGCTGACAGTAGAGATAATTGAGTTGTTTGTTGTTATAGATTCCTAGATCTTACCCAAAACTGACTAAATAAAATCTTAGAGGTTATGTCAGAGAGTGTGCATTTTGATTAAACAGTAAAGGGATTCTTGTGCACATTAAAAATAAGAACATTTATCGTGGTTGCCTAAAGAGACATTTATGAACTATAACAGTTTTTCTTATTCATTAAATTTTGGATTGGATATTAAAATAGGATAACTACCTTCCCAGATCTCATTTAAATTGGGTCTAGCTCTCACATTTGGAATTTGGTGCTTGGAAGGACCAGGCATGGGCCATATGAAATACAGAGAATCAACTCCAATAAAGACTCCTTTCTACAATCCCTACAGAATAGTCACTCTAGAAATAATACAAATTTTGCTCTCTACTTTGAACCATATGGTTATTCCAAGTCATTGGGGTACAGTTATATTATCAGTTTTATGACTACCAATTGTTTTATATTATAAAATCATGAAGCTCTCAGAGACTACTAAGAGGCAGAGAAGTACAGAATTAATTAACTCACTTATTAATTTATATATTTATTGAGAACTCACTAGGTGCTACCAAGATGGAAAAACTCATAAAATAGTTCTTCTTATGAAGGTTACATTTTTCACTGGTGGAGATATAATAAACTTATCTCTGGGTTGATGTATGTAAGCAAAGACTTTAAGGAGATGAGAAGATAAGGCAATAGATATCTAGAAGAAATGGATTCCTGGTAAAGGGAAGATCAAACGCCAAGCAGTTGGATGGAGAAGCATTCTGAATATGACTTATAAACAGCAGTTAAGATTAAAATAAAATAATCTGGAGACATCAGACAATGGTGTGGAGCACAAGGTCACCAAAAGAGCTTACTGGCCATCCTAAGGATTTTAACTTTTACTCACAGTCAAGTAGGAATTCTGTAGAAGGTTTCAAGCAGAGTATTGACAACATATTAAGTTAAAGAAAATTACTGTTGATGTCATGTTGGATAAGATATAGAAAAAAAGGAAGAAAGCAGGATGACCTATAAATGATGGTGAATTAGGTCAGTATAGTTAACAGTGGATGTGGCAATTTAAGTAGTTAAGATGCTAGAAATAATTTGAAGTTATAAGGAATATGACTTGCTGGTGGATTCTAAAAGGGAGTGACAGAGAAAAGGAAAAGTAAAACTGATCTCCAAGTTTTTGGTTTGACCTACTGGAGAATTTTCATTAACAAAGACAGGAGATAATTTGGACAGAAGGTGAAGAGTTTGTATTTGGAAGCCTTAATTAACTTCGTTAAATGTGGATACCTCTTAGACATCCTAATTTTATATTTAGAAATATTAATTGTGCTGAATTTAAATAACCTCTTAGGTGCCCAAGTAGAGGGAATAAGCAATTGAATATGAGTTTCTTATATTGAGGAGACAGAGCTTACCTGGAAATACAAATGTGAAGTCATCAATATTTAGATAGTACCTATTATAATTAAGAACCAGAACTAAGTTACCACATAGGTGCATGATGATTGAGAAGGTAAAAGGACCCAAGATTTTACCATAGGGTACCTAACTGGGAGATGAAGATAAATTAGTAAATGACTCTGAGGAGAAGCAGCCATTCTAGTGGGGGATATCCAGAAGTGTGTTTTGATTTGGATGTCAAATGAAGTGTTTCAAGAAGGAGAGTGGGAAATTTATCAAATGCTGCTGAGAAGTATAGTGGTATGAGATCAATAATTGGTTGTTTGGTCTACTAATGTGAAGGTCATTGATAATAACAGTCTTTTTTAAGGAATAAATTATATAGGAGGGAAGATGCAATTAAGATGAAGTGAAGACTTTGAGTAGGGAGGTTAATTATACAAATTGGCCCTAATTGCCCATAGAGTAGTGTGGAGATATGGTGATGAGAGAGAATAAAAGGGTGTCCTAGCAATAGACTGTAGATTCCATTAGAACTGAGTATTTTATGGGTTTGGTCGATTATAAGAACTGAGATAGTAAGAGAAGAAGCTGTGTTCACCAAATGGAATGTTGGAAATTGAGGTTACGGCATCATTGGCAACAATGGAAATGACAAGTCAATTATAGAGGCACAAAATTGAAAGCTGAAATCAGATAGAGGATAAAATTATTGGAGGAGAGAAGTTCAAGGACAAGATTAATCATATTATTGGAGAGCTAATGTAGATGTGTATGATATCATCAAGATATAAGACTGCTGTTACATAGGAGAAAATGGTAGTAATTGAGAAGTTAATAAATTTGAGGAATGAGGAAGAAAGTAGCCTTGAAGTCTGTTCGTGATCAAAATTAAGAGGAGCACTTGGTTTTGTTAATCCCATGACATGGATTTCCATGCTAGATAATTTTAGAGAAGATGGAGATTAAACGGCCTTAAAGTTATGCTAAAAAGTGATAAAGAAGCCTACCTAGCTCAAAACATAGCAAAAAATGTGGCATAGTTGAAAATATTCAACACCGAAAAGGTCTATAATTCAGACAGTGTCTTCAAGAGAAAGTATAATTTCTAGGTAACCACAAAATGTGAATTAACTATTGAAGGTATACATTAATAATATAGGAGGGACTATCAATGATGGACCGAAAGTTCCAGAGGACATAATGGAAAACAGTTGTTGAAGGATAAGAGATGAGTCAGAAGCTGGGTGTGGTGGGGCACACCTCTAATTTCAGTATTTAGGAGGCTGAGACAGCAGGATCACAGATTCCAAGCCAGCCTCAGCAATTTAGTGAGGTCCTCAGCAACTTAGTGAGAACCTGTTTCAAAATAAAAAGGGCTGGGGGTGTAGCTCAGAGGCAGAACACCGTGGGGTTCAATCCCTAGTACAGTAAAAAAAAAGAGATGAGTCAGGAAAGATGGTCTTCAGAACCATATGAGGAATAGATTATAGAGGATGAGGAGTGGCAAGTGAGTTGTGTATGAATGGTCTCTCTCCAAGTGTTGCCTCTTGACCTTGGTGATTGTATTAGACAGGGTTCTCTAGATTAACAGAATACACAGAATGAGTATATTTTTAAAAAAAGGGATTTATCAGATGGCTTACAGTTTGCAGCAATGTAGTCCCAGGTTCTGACTGCACGTGGAGGGTCAGAGGAACCAGTAGCTGGTCGAACGGTCTAAGAGCTGGAGTCTTAGGATTGGAGCAACCACTAATTCAG